>WBND01001135.1:104319-115348 GCA_013398595.1 Tychaedon coryphoeus
GAGGGATGCCAAGGGGGTGAGAGGGATGCCAAGCATGGCCAGCACAGGGAGCTGCTGCCAGCACATTCCTGCCTGCTGGCCTGGCAGAGTGATAGGAGCACATCCTGAGGCTGGATCCACCTCCATAGATGGGGGGAACCCCGTGGGGATAAGGGTGGTCCCTGGCATCACCACCACATCTGAGTGATCCTGGCCCCGTGTCCTTCCAGCAGCTCCATGCCACGCTCCACTGCACCAGCAGAGAACTCCCAGGACACCCCAGTGCCCCAGTGCCCAGCACCCTGAGCCATCCCAGCTCCCCAGGGCTGCAGGATCCCAAGGCCCAGTGCCATGAGGCACCGGTGGAGCACCAGAGCCACCAGCGCTGGCAGGAGCGCGGGCACGCGGGGCTCAGCTCGCCCTTCGTTAGCACAATCACATCACCACTGACAGCAGCAGATTTCTCCCGGCCGTTTCTCACCCTGCCACACGCCAGCCACTCGTTAATGAGCTTGGGGCAGTAATGAGGGCTCAGAGGGGAGGGCACCCACCCACCCAGCCAGCACCCAGCGGGTTCTGCCCCACAGGGCCATTTCACCCCAGGCACTGCCTGTGCTGCTGCTGCCACCAACACACCCCAAACCAGTTCGTGCAGGGCCTACAGTGATGTGTGTGTGGCTGGAGCTCATCCCCAGGCAGGAAGCAGCCACAGGCACGGGCTGGGGACAAGGACACGGCTCATGGAGTGGCGGAGGCAGGGTCACCCCTCGCCACAGCACCCGCCAGCCTCCCTCCTCCCCGTTTAATTATCAGCGTTTTCCCAGGTTCTCAAGCAGCCAAGCATCCGCCTGCTCCCTCCTTCCCGCTCTCCTGGAGCTCCTGCGTGTGCTCCTGCTGGGCGGAAATGCCACCGCAGCCCAGTCCCCGTCACTGAGGGACAAGCAGCACTCCACGTTGTCACTCACCCTGGTCCCCGGATGGCACCGGGGCAGGAGTTGCTCAGCCACCGCCAGCTCTCCCTGCCCAGCAGTGCCGGCAGCTGGAGGTGGGTCCGAGCTCCCATTCCTCTCCTCCTGCCTGTTCTCCTCCTCAGCTGGCACCCCAATCCTTTCCTTTGGGGACCAGCGCAGTGACAGCACAGTGACACAGCCTGCCTGCGACCGGACTGTAACCCCCTCCCTTACAGTTATCAGGTCATCAAAATTTCATCATCGCTGTGCCCAGGCACTAATGGCTTCCCAAGCAGCATCAAATTTTAATCCTCCCTTCCTCTCCCCTAAAAGCCACTCTCCTTCCTGAGCCCGAGCCTTGCACGAGGCCACCAGCGAATGTGGCAGCGCTGGCAGAAACAGGAGAGCCGGGGCCATCATCCCCTGCTCTGATGCCAGCACAGAGGAATCAGCAGCTCCCATCACCGAAGTCCTGGAGTGAGCATCACGTCCCCAGGAAGGGCAGGGGCTCGTCCTTGCCCCCCTCCCACCCAGCCCCACAGGGCACCGTGTGTGCAGACGTGCCCAGGCACCACGCACGGGGACAGAAGATGCTGAACTCCCCTGCTGCCATCTCTAATAAGCCTCTTTGGTGGAAGCTGCCCATGGCAGGCCCCTGCCCCAAATCCCGTCTGGAACCTTAAGCTGCCCAAATCCCTCCTGGGACTGGCCGTGGCCTCCTCAATCCCATTAGAGGTGCTGTGCCAACACGGGGGGTCCCGGGCTGTGCCCCCAGCACTGGATGTGGGGAAACCGCACCTCTGGGTGTCAGAAAATCTACAAAGGGTGAGCGGGAGGGGACCCCCAGACTCCCCCCACTCTTGGGGAGCTCTTTATTGCCTTGGGGCCTTTGGTGGTGGGGTGCCCCCAGCCCTGGCACAGCCCCCAGGTCGCACTGCGACAGCTCCCACCCGGGCAGCGCTGCCAGCTGAGCCTTCCCCCAGCTCCGCATTGGGCTCCGGGTAATTAGCGCGAGGCCCCTAATCAATAAGTTATTTTTTGCCACGGGTAATTAATAATTACACAGCACAGACGGGCTGTAATTAAACTTCCATCCTCTCTCTCCTGGGCAGCAAGGGGCCTTTTTTCTTACCAACCACAGGTATGAAAGGGCCTCACCCCGTGGCCGGGCAGCCCCTGCGCCCCGGCCGGGGAGGTCTCGCGTTGTCGCCTCCTCCTTCCCTTTCCTTCCCGATTGATCTCATTTTCCTTCGGCTGCCAGAATCAATAACCCTGGCACAAAGCGCTGCTGCCCCTCCAGTGCCAGCTCTGCCTGCCCCGCCGCAGTGGGGACAAACCCGAGCCTGGAGCCCCGTGCCGGGCTGTTCCCAGCTCCACCATCCCGCTCCCTGTCCATCCCAGCGGGATGCAGCGGAGAGCGCCGGGCACCCCACGGGCACGGCAGCCGGGAGGTGACCCCGCTGGCGCGTCCTCAGTGCCACCCGCGGCACGTGCCAGCCTTTGGGAATGATCCCTCCAAGCACGTCCGGCTCGCCCGTGGCCGCTGCCACGCCGGGGCCGAGCAATGTCACAGCGCCCGCCAGGACGTGACACTCGCCGCAGAGAGCTGCAAAGCTCGGCTCCTGCGCCAGGAGAGCGGAGCCCCTTCCCCACCCCTCCAGAGCGCTGGGGCACAGGCAGCCCCACATCGCCCACCCCACGGCGAGAGCCCCACGGATAAAGGGAAGGAGATTGGGAGCGCGTCCCGCAGGCAGGGAACAAACGGATCACAGGGGACCCGCCAGCCGGAGACGCCAGCCAGGAGAAGAGAAACTCGGCAAGGGAGTGAATCAATCAAAGAGACCTTCAGAGCTCCCCACACAGGGCCTGCCCGGATAATATACTGCCGCTTTAGATGTTATGTTCTGAACTTAATTACTGAGAAATTATAGCGGTGCTGGGGGAGGCTCAGGGGGAGCGGGAGCACGGGAGCGCACAGGGACTTCTGGCTCCGCTTGCTGCCACAAACAAGGGCAAGAAATGTCGTGGGTGAGGACCCCCGGCGCTGCGCTCAGCTGTGCCCCCCCATTTCCAGTCTGGATCTGCTCAGTCCAAGCGCAGGGACAGAGGCAGCCACGCTGCAGCCCTGCCAGCCGGGAGCCTCCTCTCTGGGCCCGCAGGGACCCTCAGGGCCAGGAAGGGAACCACAGGGCCCCTCTGAACCCCAGCTGCACCCCAAAGGGCCACAAAGTGTTTTTATATCCCTGTGGGGTAGCGGAGCAGCTAAAAGCAGCCTGTGCTGTGCCAGAGCCCAAAGGACGAGGAGCAGAGAGGGGCTCACGCTGCCCAGCAGCCCCCAAGGGTTGTTGGGGTGCAGTGGGAGCCCCAGGCAGCAGAGGGGCTCGGGGGTGCAGACCCCCCCAGCCGCCCGACAGTTTGTACCAGTGGCTGGAAGTCGGCGAGACCAACACCAGGGTATGAGCTGCTCCCCCAAACTTGCACCCCGGGTTTTGTGGTACAACGGGGGTACCCGTGGAGGGAGGTGGGGAATGGGTGACGCTTACCCCTGGGGTTGCTCGCCCTCCCGAAGGTGGTTCAGCACAGACTCTACCTCATGCTCAGAGCAACACGTTCCCCCCATCGCCAGTCTGAGGGCAGTTTTGGGGAAGGGGGAGGCAGAGCAGAGCCCTGCTACTCGTCCCCCTGAGCCACCACGGACACCGCGCTGCACCCAGCACCGGCGGGCCCTGAGTCCTGGCTCCAGGGAGGTTTTGCGAATACCGCGGATGCTGCTCTTCCCCCGGTAGGATCTCCGGAGCCGCCTCGCTCCCACCCCCCGGCTGGCACACCGATCTCCCAGTCCGGAGCAGCAATAGGCTCGGTTGAGGGGTGCAGCGCGGGGACCCCCCATCTCTCCTGGTCCATCTCCCGCCGCCCCCAGCATCCCCTTACCTTGGGCGCCGGCTCCCGGGGGGCCGGGCAGGGCGAGCACGGCGAAGCAGAGCAGCCCCCAGCTGCGGAGCCGGGCCATGGCTCTGCCGAGACAAGCTGGGGGGGTTGCGGGGGGACAACTTCCCCGACTTTATAATCCGGGCGGCTCCGGCGCAGGGATCCCCGCAGCAGCGCTGCTCAGGGGGAGGCGAAGGCGCCGGGGTGAAGGGCTCCTCGTGGGGCTGGGGGCGGTCCGCAGGCAGCTCCCCACCATCGGCAGCTTCCCCAGGGACGTGCGGAGCCGGGACCACCAAATCCGGAGCGGAGCCGGCGGCCGAGCCCCTCCCCGAGCGCTGCGCCCCGCGTCAGGGAAGGGGACGGGAAGCGCAGGGCGCCGCGCCCCCGGCCCCTCCTGCCCGCCCGGGCTCCATGGGGGCCGAGCGAAAAGTTTGGGGGCGGGGGGCTGCCCCTCCCCAGCGCTCAGCTCTTGCCTAGGGACATCCCCTCCTAGGCGGCTGCGGGAGACAGCGAGAGGGTTCGTCCCCAGCGGGGAACGGGGGAAAGTGCGGCGGCGGCGGGCGGCGGCGCGGGGTCCCGCTCGGAGCCGCCGGCGGTGCGCGGCGGGCGGGCTGGCGGCGCCGCGCCGACCCCTCTCGGAGCTCCGGGCGCTGCTGCTGCTCCTCCTGCGCTGTGCGGCGGCGGAGTGAGCGGCGGCGGAGCCGGGGGCAGCCCGAGCCGGGGAGGCGGGGAGACGGCGCGGCCCCGAGCGCTACCCAGCGGCCGCGGAGGGAGCGGGCGCGTCCCCACCGGCCGCCCCCGGTTCGTGCGGAACGGGCGGGTCCCCCCCCTCCCCGGCTCGCTGTGGAAACAGCGGGTCCCGTCTGCAGCTCCCACCCCTCGCTGCTCCGGTGTCGCCGATAGCGCTCAGAGCATCAGCACTCGACCCCTGCGAAGGGGACACAGCACATCCCCCAGGTAGCTCCAAGGCAGAACTCAATGGCACAGGATTACCAAAGCAAACGTTTTGGGGTTCTCAGAAACACACCCAAAAAACCCAGCAAAACCTTTAACCCCAGAGATGACCCAGCAGCACCTCCCTGACAGCACACCACTTCATCAGGCCTGATCCTGCAATTCCTCAAGCCCAGAGCTCCCAACAGGATCACACATCCTTCAAAGATGTCTGTGCTTTCTGCTAGCACAGTGCCTTGCATTAGGTGGGGGAAAGCAGCTCAGTCACGGCTGCTACCAAGCATTAACACCTAAGGATCTGCACCATCTGCACAGGAGGAAATATCCATCCGGAATTCTGGATCAGCCTTCTGAGCACACACGCGGCACCTCTGAGCCAAGGGACCTGCGAGGATCAGGGTGAAATGAAAGCATGAGCAGATTAGCCTGGAGGCAGCCCCGGCACTGTCGGGTCACACCAGGGCAGGACGGGGGGGACACTCCCACTGGCATTGACACGACCGCGTGTGACAATTGTGTGACAATGCCCGGGCCCCGTGTGCATTTCCACTGCAATGTAACACTCACGTGTAAATCCTGCACAGTCCTTGGGGGGACAACGCCTGTGTGCACGTTGTGTGTTTGGAGAGCTACTGCCAAATTTCCCATCGACCTCTCGAGGAGAGGCTGAACAATAACCCAGCTCTTGCCCACCCCGGCATTAATCAGCTCCGTGGCTGGCATTCTCAGCCGAGATGACGGGATCAATGTGCTGTGGGAGGCAGCAATCCTGGCTCACCCCTCAGGGAGGTGTTTCCCGCTGCTGGCTGGAACAAGCAAGGAGAGGCTGCCCTGCCAGGGCTGAGCTCAGCCCCCGTCGGGGGTTCAGTCCCGTTTCCCAGGCACCTACACACGTGCTGCAGCCACAAAAACATCAGCACGCTCCCAGGCCCCTGCAGGATCAGGGCTTTGTTCCATGCAGAACAGGAATTCCTGTCTCCAGGGCCATAAATCCAGGTCTGACCCTGGTGCCGGCACTGATTTACGGTTATTGCCATTAATCTTGCCGAGCTGTGAGTAGTTTATTACCCACTTGCACAGGTACCTGGTTCCCCACGGTCACCCAGACTGATTGAGTCTGGATCTCACATCAGAGTTCCCCCCAGAGCACATTCCCCCCCCCATCTCGCAGTCCCTGTGCCAGCTCTCCTCTGCCCAAATCCCTCCAAGCAGGAGCAGGTTCCGGCAGGTAACACCACGCCTGTCTCCAGGAGCGTGTGTTAGAGCCGGGATCAGAGAGGGCAGCGCATCGCCACTCACTCCTGCCCTGAGGACATTCCCGGCTGGGATGGGAGGCTGTGTCCCCCCCCGCTGCTGCCTCACCCTGCCCCACACAGGGCATTTCTCCCTCTCCCATGAGTTTTGGCCCCCTCCTCTGCCAACAGCGCCGAGAATCCCAACTTGGCCAACAATTTATGGCGGCAGCAACACTTCTAATTACACCAAGAATCATGGCAGCGCATCCCTACAGACCACCGTGAGCCACATCACACTGCTCCTGCCTCTCCAAGACTTGTCTAAAAGGGGTTTTTGAGCTCCTCTCTCAGCCGCTGAGCCCTGCACGGGAGCAGCGCATCCCCGAGCTGCGGCCGGAGCCGCGGCCGCGGGCAGCAGGAACCCGCCCCGGGGCTATTTGCGGATGTGAACGCTGTTATTTTGCCTCCTGCTTGAAGAGGGCGCATCAAAGTCAAACCCAAAATACGGCGCTGGGCTTGAATTAAAAACTCTTGTCTGAAACCAAGGCAAGCTCCAAAAAAAGATCAAGGCTTTGTTTGAAATGTAAAAGTCTTTGCTGGGTTGCCGGGAGCTTTGGGGACCATCAGCATTATCCAGAGGCTGCAGGACAACAGGCAAGAGCTTCAGCTGTCCTCAGCATCCCTGTTCTTTCTCAGAGGAGGCGCTGGCTCCCAGCAGCATCCCCGTTCCTTGAGCAGGAGAGCAGCATGCCCGCTCCCTGCTCGGGGAAGCGCAAGGAGAGGTCGGAAGCGCTGCCTGTGAGTGAGAGGCTCCAGGAGCTCAGTCCTTCTCGGCTATCAAAGGGCAGAGGAGATGGATGTGAGCACAGGCTGTCAGCACCGGCGCAGGGAAGAGAAATTGGATCCGGGAGGCTCGGCAGCCTCGCGGCCAGCAGGGTAACAAGCTCCCACAGGCAGGAGGAGAAGCCAGAACGATCCAGACCAGCAATAACCTGCACGTTTCTAACAGGGAGGATAACTCTGGCTGCAGCAATTCTCCCTAACACCTTTTTTTCTTTTGTAATTAAGATTGAAAGAGGCTTTTTTTCTCCAGCTCTGCTGGAAGAGTCAATCCAAGGTAGCGCTGCAGGCCAGAGCAGCCTCTGCAATCATTTAACTGCTCTCTTCAAACCTGGGTTTAGGACAGGTCCTTTCTCCTCGGAGCTGCGGCTTGGGATGAGTCACAGCCACCTCATTCCCTGAGCCCCGAGGGCCCTCCCTGGCCCTGGAAGGCCACACGCAGGCAAACGCCCCATTTTTGGCAGGGCTGAAGCTGCCTCTCCTTGAAGGGCATCAAACAGGGCTCCAAGCTGCCCTGGGGTGCTGTGCAAGGAGCCTCCAAACTGGCACAGAGCAGAAACATCTTAAATCTTGCACGAGTTAAAAAAACACCGAGGGTAGGAGCAGCACCAGGAGCTCGCCCTCTCCTTCCTGCCAGGGCTGCTCCTCTTCCCAGCCCTGGGGCTGTCTCCCAGCATCGGCTGTTTGGGGCATCCCAGCCCAATTAAGATCTTGGTTCAAGCCCCCAGCAAGCCCGTGCTCGGTGCTGAGGGGGCTGTGAGCTGGCAGAGAGCAGAGCAGAGCAGCAGCAGCACTGGGGGCAGGACTCCATGTGTGAGCAGGGGCTGGATCTGTCCTTGGAGAGCTTTGGGAACAAGCCACAAAGGGCCAGAGGCTGTGCAGGGAGACCTGCCCATGGCTGCCCCCACTGTGCTCCCACCTCTGCACCCATCAGATGGGCCCAAGTCAGCCACAGAGCTCTGGAACTGGGTCCCATCCCTCCAGGGTGGATGTGGGGACCATGGGACCCCCACTGAGCCAAACCACCCTTGGTTCTCCTTCAAACACGAGAGTTTGGCACACACAGCACCACCACGGACTCCCAAACCCACCCCAGGCATTTCAAGTTCTTTCTCCTGCTCTGTAGCCCCTCTGTAGCACCCCAGGACAGCTCCTCACCTTCCCCTCTCTCCCCCCATACCAAGCAGGATTTGGGGGTTCCCACCTGGGCCCCATGTGAGAGGGGCTGAGGGTGGGGCAAACACCATTCCTGCTGCTCCAGACCCTCAGCTAGGGGCTCACATTGGTGAATCCCCCTCCAGAGCATTTTTGAGGCTGCAGGTATTGGGGGAAGAAACATTTCTAACACTGCAGCCGTGGAACCAGGACCTCCCCAGCCCCAGACACACAAACTGCTCCTCCACTGCCCTGCAAAGCCAAGTTTTCTTTTTCCTGCAGGCTGGAAAGAGTCAAGAGAGGATGGGAAAAGCTGGCTCCACTCAGCAGCAGGAGGGCAAAGGTGCAACCCCCAGTTTCAGAGCTGACCCCACACCCCAGGACCACCAGCACAGAGAAATCACTCAGCAGCACCAGCCCCCACCAACAGCCCAGACCTCGGGGCTGAGTTTTTAAATCAGGAGATTAAAAATTTAAACTAAGGCTCTGGCTCATTTTAACGTGATTTCTTAACATTTAAAGGCCACCTTCGGAGCATTCCTGGGGAAGAGCAGCTGGGGACCAGCCAGGTTTGCTGGGGGCTGCATCCAAGGCTCTCACTTAATCACGTTTCCAGAAGCTGAGCTTTTCGAGGCGCTCACTGCTGACCCCCCCACAGCAGCCAGGGCCAGGCTGGGGGTGCCAGACCCCCCAAAAACCCCTCCCCTCAGCCAGAGGGTCTGTAGTAACCCCATCTCTGATTCCCACATCCAAAGCTCAGAGATGTGGGGATTTTGCTGGGTAATCCAGACCCAAAAAGATGGGGGGGGGGGACACCAAATCAGTTTTTGGGAGTTGTCACCTGTGCTCTCACTCTCCCAGCACCCCTGACCTTGCCATCACCACCCACAGGTCTGTGGGTGCCCACAGCAGCCCTGGGCACTCTTCACACTCCATAATTTGGGATTCCTGCCGGCAGAACCCTACAAAAGCAACAGAGCCCAAAACCCACCTTGCCAGTCCTCAGTGGGCATCACTCACGGCTCATCCCTCCTGGAAAGGGCCAACTCCAGAATTTCCTTGCCTGGTACAGGGTGGGCATCCCAGAGCAGCTGCTCAGAGCCCACATCCCAGCTCTGCTCTGCATTGGGGTGGGAGATTTAACTCACCTGCACTGAAACCCCTCCAGGTGTGCTCAGGGGGTACCTGGAGCCCCCACTTCGTGGATTCCCAACTCCCTGCTCTGCTGCTGAGGGAAGGGGGGAGCCCTGTCCTTGACAGCAGGACAGGATCCTGGCTGGGGGCTCCAGCCCTGCCTGCAGCTGATAAATAATGAGTGAAAATCGGGGAAATAGTAAATAATATATTTACAGACCTGCATAATGGATGGCAGCAAGCTCAGGCTGCGGTGAGAGATCCCTGCCTGGCAGGGGAGCAGGCACAAGTGAGGACACGCTGAGGGGGACACGTGGCTCTGGCAGGCTCCCTAAATCTGTCCCCCCATAAAAATCAGCCTTTCCCTTCCCCACTTGTGTTCCCACAAATCCCCAGGGGCCTTTTAGGGAGATGTAATTACCAGCTCCTCAATCAATCCCGTCAGCAGCAGCCAAACCTCAAAGTGAATATCCCATAATTGGGTTGGGATCGGGCTGTGGGGGCGCTGGGGCAGGAGGGGAGGGTCCCTGCCCAGCCCCCTCCCCATGCAGAGCCCACCCATCCTGCTGGATTTGCTGTTCCAGCCAGGCTCTGCTCCCCCCGGGGGCTCTGGGTGTTCCTGGGGTCACCACACCCCGAACATCGACCCCTGTTACCCCAGGGAGCGCGGAGACGCTCAGGAAATGGATTTTGGCTGAGGAATTCTGCTTCCAAGGGGCCATGGATGGGATTTGCTGCCTCTTGTCACCCCTGAGAGCTGTCGACTCATTAACCATGGGCGGAGGATGAGGGTTTTGGGTGGGGGGTGAAGGGGCAGAGCCCTGGCACTGCTCTCCCAGCACATTCCTTCGCACAACAAACATCCCTGTGGGATACAGGGAGAAAAACCCCACAGCTGGAGCAGATCCCCAGCACAACCTCGCAGGAAAGACCTGGGAGAACCCTGCTGGTGCCTCAGTTTCCCTGGATGAGGTCCAGCCTGGCTATACCACGGGTGAGATGGGGACAGGGGTGACACAGAGCCCTTCCCAACTGGTTGGTGCCACCACCTTGCTGGGAGCGAGGCTGGGAAAGATCCATCCTGCTGCCCACTGGATAAAACAGCTACATTTCAGATAATTCCAGATAGTAAATTTTTTGAGTCCCTATAAGCTAAAATCAATATTGGCACAACTGTGCGTCATTAAAAACTAAATGAACATGACAAAGCCAAACTGCTGCCTATTAAACAAATGAGTTTCTATCCACACAGGCACAGCGGGTTCCGAAATCCTTTATTCCAGGAGCAGAGCTTTTATCCGAGGGGTGGGAAGAGGCGGGAGCACGGAGCAGTGTCCTGTCCTTCCCAGGACACGCTGTACTGGGAGCTCAGCCCTGCTCAGGGCTGCCCTCGGCTTCCCGAGCTTGGGATCGGGATGGAGCAGCCCCACAGGGACCCCACAGGGATTTCTGCAGCAGGGAAAAGGCAGCAGGAGGTGACCTCGGGGTGGGAGACACTGGGACAAACTGGGGTGGTCTGGGCAGGGCGGGATGTGGGAAGGGCGGCAGGGTGGGAGAGGGATGGGAGGAGGTGGGAGAGGGGTGGGAATGGGATGGGAGAGGGATTAGAGAGGGAGGGTCTTGTGGTGATGGTGCTCCAGGGACGATGCAGCAGTGCAATGGTGATACAATGGTGACAGAATGGCGACACAACGGCCATGCAATGGTGACACAACCACAGTGTCATGGCAGGTTACACAACAGTGACACAATGGTGACAGAATGGCGACACAACGGCCGTGCAATGGTGACACAACCACAGGGTCATGGCAGGTGACACAACAGTGACACAAAGGTGACACAACAGCAACGCAA
>WBND01001135.1:122949-139181 GCA_013398595.1 Tychaedon coryphoeus
GGAGCAAAGGCATCTCCAGCCCTGGGACACTGCCCAGGGCCGGGGTGCCCATCCCAGTGACACCCTGCAGTCCCAGAGATGTGAAGCAGGGAATGACCCCTCTGCAGGGCTCCTGGAGCGGCAGAGGCACAGCTGGAGGTGTGGGAACATCAGCATTCTTCTTGGGGCCTGCTGTCCCCAAACCCCTCCCCATTTACACCAACCCCCACTGACAGCCCGGATTTCCCTAATTTCACCCACACACTGGAGAAATAAAGCTCATCCCAGCTCATCCCGGAAAAATGAGGAGCCTCCCATGGCATCACATCCACTGGAGCACCTGGACCCCCCCCAGCCCCTCTGTGGCACCGGGAGCATCTTCCAGGCGTGCCCCGGCTGTGCCGGGCTCGTGGAGCGTGCCTGACAGGAACCGCGGCTCGGCGGGGAAGGAGCAGACGGGAGGGAAATAAAAGCAAATTACATCAGTGCTGGCATGGGCAGGCATCCCGGAGAGCTATTTCGGGAAGGGCCAGGCCGGCTGTGGGGATAAGCACTTGCAGATGTTGCTGGGAGCGCCTGGCCGGGCTCCTTCCGAGGGGAAGGGACGCTGCCAGCGCGGGGACACGGCGGCGGGACGGGGTGAGGGTCCCTCCTCCTTCCACCTCCACAGCCAGGGGTGCTGTGGGTGCCTGGATCCAGCCCTTGGAGCACGGTGGGGATCCCCAGCACCGTGTCCTGCTGCCACACACACCAGGACAGCTCGGGGACCGCTGATTGCGGCGACACGAGGTGCCCGGCTGGTGGCCAGGACGTGGTGGCATCTCAAGGTGATTGGCAAGGGCAAGGAAAGAGAAACCTGGCCGTTGCCATGGTTACCTCCTAACATCCTCCAGCACGGGCTCCGAGCGGTGATTCCGGTGTTGCATGGCCGGGATGGGCTGTGGCAGGGAAGGGAGGGATGGATGGCTCCCGGTTGTGCCGTTCGGTTTTGGGGAAAACTGAGGCTGCCCCTCGGCAAGAGGCACTGAGAGCTCAGCTCAGCCTCGGCTTCGGGGGAGGTTTGATGCACAATCACCCCCCGAACGCTCCCAAATCTCTGAGCCCACGCTGGGATCCCGCCTTGGCTCCAGCTGCAGCTCAGAGCTGGGATGTGATCCCAGGTCTCCGTCAGCATCCGCGTTACCCCCGCACCAAACAAACAGCAGCTCGGGGTGGAGCGGAGTCAAATGAAAGACGTGGCAGATGTTTCTCCTCTCCCCTGCTCCCCGTTTGCTACGTGGGACACGGTGCTGATGGGTCCCCATCCTGCTGCCCCCTGTGTCACCCCATGGGCACCGTGGTGGCAGGTGGCATTTGCCAGCTGCCCCGGTACCGGCGCCACCACAGGCGGGAGGAGCCCATTTGTGAGCTGCTGCCAGATGTTCCTCTGCCAAACAATTTGATGGAAAAACAGGGAAGGGAGAAGGGGATTTTTCCAGCAACATCTTGCTTTAATATTAAAGAAAAAAAAAATAAAAAGCAGCAGGAAATCATGTTGGAGGAAGGAAAGCAGTGCCCAAATGTATCCCCATCCCGTGCACAAGCAGGGTCTGTGATGCTGGATTCATCCCAGAGGGAATCTCAGTTCCAGGTTCCACCACCCCAAGGGCATCCCAGCATCCTGGGAGCCTGAGGGCGCCCGCCAGGCGCTGTGTGGGCTGGTGACACTGCAGAGGTGACAGACTGTCCCACCGTGGCTCACAGCCGGATTTATGGCCTGGACAGGCAGCCAAGGCTCCGCGGAGGAGGAGCCAAGGACAGCTCGGTCCCTGTGTGACCCCAGCGCCTCCCCCGGTCCTGGCTTCATCCCCAGTGTCCTTGTCCTGTCCAGCAGCCCCCAGGGGACACCAAACCCCCACGGGGACCTCTGGGTGCCCCACCAGCCCCACGGGGAGCTCCAGGGAAGGCAAAAAGCCCTAAAATCAAACCTTTCCTCGGGGCTTGGTGTTGGCAGCAGCATTCCTGCCTCAGTGCAGCCGAGCAGAGGGGATGGGATGGGGAACAGAGCAAGTCTCAACACAGGTGATGAATAGATCCAGCCACAGGATTCCAAATCCCCATCCCTTTTCCTTTTCCCATCCTTATGTCCATTCCCATCTCCATTCTCTCATGCTGTTCCCCATCCCCTTCCCTTTCCCTTTTTCCTTCCCCATCCCATCCCATCCTCATCTCCATCCCATCCCAATGGATCATCCCCACCACAATCCAGGCCCACTACCACATTGCTGCCACCATCCACCAGCTCCAAACTGGGACCAGGTGGCTCAGCCTGCAGAAGGAGCAGAGCCAGGACATGGACACCAAAAGCCATCATGGTCCCCAAGAAGAAAAAAGATTCCCCTGGGAGAGGAGGGGGAATGAGAAGAAAAGGGAAAAAAAAAAGTTCAATCAGCTTTGTAAAGGGCACAATTTACAAAATCCATTCCATATTTTACTAGGCTGGGATTTAGGGATTAGTCTGTAATACTTAGGTGGCTTTTTGTAATAAAACCCTGAGCTGCAGCAGCCTTGGGAAAGGAGAAGGTGGCAGGAGTCTCCTCTCCATCCCGTGCTCATTTTCCCAGAGTTTCCTCCTTGTTTCTTCCTTCTTCTTTTTTTTTTTTTTTTGATCTCTGCAGCCCTGTTAATCTGGGCTTTATCTGCCTATGGAAGAGGCCTGAGCTCTTTATTGGATTTTTGGCAAGAATGAATGATTTCGTTTGGGATATTACGGAGACGATTCCGTGGGATTATGACACCTCATAAACGGAGCAGCGGGGATCAATTCCTCGCCGTGGGAATGTGCCTGTGCCTACGTGCTGCTGCCTCAGGGGCGTGGGGATGGCACCTGGGGCACAGGTAGGGTGGCTATGGCACAGATTTGGCACAGATTTGGCACAGATGTGGTGCAGATCTGGCCGTTACATCCAGCCCCGACCCCATGGGTAGCCCCAGGATCAAATTAAACCCATCCAGAGGGTTTAATAACTCCTTCCAGAGTCCTGGGAGGACTCTGGCACGAGGCCATGGAGCAGGAACATCCACCTTGGGCATGAGGTGGAAGGTGACAGCACATTCCCCTCTCATGGGGATCCCAAACCCACACCAAAATTCTCAACCCTCTCAACACTGACCTCAAGAGGGAAATGAATCCCAGGGGCAGGAGCAGCTCCAGCCTCTTCTCGCGGCTCAGCCCCACCCTGGGGCTGGGGACAGGGTCCCTGTGCCCCCCTCAGCGCCGTGCTGGTGCCACCACGGTGTCCCCACAGTGCTGTGACAGGGGTGGGCAGAGCTTTGAAGCGCGGGGCTGAGTGGGTGCGGGGTTGTCAAGTCTCCTAATTAAGGAAATCCTTCAGGGAATGCGGATCCCTCGGCTCTGGGGCTGTGTGGGAGCACAGCCGAGCCAAGGGCCTTGGGGACGGCGGTTTCATTGGGAAGCCACCCCTGTCCCCATGCCCACAGCTGTCCCAAACCCAGCAGTACCTGCAGCCCCAAACCTGCCCTGCAGCTGGGAGACCCGGCTGCTCTTTGCATTCCATCATGGAAAAGGCATCTCTCCTCCATCCTGCCATGGATCCCACCAATCCAAGGGTGAAATCCAGGGGAAAAGCGAGGCAGGAGAGCCCATAAGTCACTGCTGCCTGGAGAAGTTCATCAATAATGCACAAACTCGGGGCTGGGGAGGGCTTTTCCTGTTAATTCCATGCACGGGGAGTGCCCGCAGCCACGACGGCGCAGCTCCTGCTCCCAGGGAATTCCTGCCTGCAGGACTGACACATTTCTCATTTCTCCCATAATTACGTTATGGTGAGCGTTTGTCAGGAAGCTCCCAGGGAGTCACGGCCCCACAGGGGGCTCCCAGGCAGGAGCTGGCTCTGGAATGCTGACAGAGAGGGATTTGTTTGGGAGAAGTAGGTCAGGATGGGACCTATGGCCTCAGGGGTGCAGCCTGGAGCTGGGATTCACCCCAGGTGCTGCACCATGTCCTGGGATGGAAATGGAAATGGAAATGGGAACGGGAACGGGAATGGGAATGGGAATGGGAACAGGAACGGGAACGGGAACGGGAATGGGAATGGGAATGGGAACGGGAACGGGAACGGGAATGGGAATGGGAATGGGAACGGGAACGGGAATGGGAATGGGAATGGGAATGGGAACGGGAACGGGAACGGGAACGGGAATGGGAATGGGAATGGGAATGGGAATGGGAATGGTGTGGGGATGGATTGGGATAAGGTTGGGATGAGGTGGTGGTAGGATTGGCATGAAGATGAGATGGTGATGGGAAAGAGGGTGGGATGGAGATGGGAACAGGAAAAGGAAATGGAGGTGGGATGAAGAGATTGTGGGGATGAGAACGGGGATGGGATGGGATGGGATGGGATGGGATGGGATGGGATGGGATGGGATGGGATGGCAATGAGGATGAGGATGGTTGCCCTGGGGACGGGCACAGGGGCAGAGGGGCTGGGATGGGGCTGGGGCAGCGTGTGCCGTGTGTGTGGCTGTTGAAGGCGCCGTTCCAGAGCCGCTGGATAATTGCAGCGCTGCCGCCCGGAGCCGAGCGGATGAGCCGGGCGACAGCTCCCAATTATTGCAGCGCAGCGGGAGAAAGGGAAAGAAAGGAGGAGAAGAAAAGCACAATTATCGGGGCCTCGGCGACGGCGCCGCACACGGCTGCAATTTCCAGGCGCAGCCCCGCTCCCAGCGCGTGACACTTCCATTGATTTTTAAACGGGCACTTTTCCATCTCTGCCTCTCGTTCTTCATCCCACAGGCACCAGGACAGGCTCCTGAATTCTCCCCATGCTCCCTGAGCATCCCAGCCCGTGGTGCGCGCCTCAACACCACCCATCTGCCTGGAGACTCCGATGCTTCCCCCGTTTCCATCTCACTCTCCCACCTTTCCCTCCCAGAGCAGCTCCCGGCTCCGGAATCGCAGCCCTGTATATTAAAAAAGGTCAGGTTTCAGCTCTTGTGAGGAAGCAGAAAGCAGAGCAGCGTGAAGAGCCGCAGCTCCCGGTTCTTGGGGGATCAGGAATTGGGGGCACGGGGGGGTCCCGGCGCTGGATCCGCTCCCTCCTGCAGGGCATGGGCGGGGTTGTGCCGATCCCACATTGTCACTGAGTAATTGACAATTAAAATTAATTACACCTTGGAGAAATAACAGCCTGCTCTGGGTTAATGGGGCTGAGTAGAGCAGGGCGGGTTCCTCCCACTCTGTGAGGTGGAGCAGGGGTGACATCCACGGCGTGGTGACACCAGGGTGGGGTGGCAGCTGTGAGGCTGAGGAGCTGGGGACATCACCACCAGCAGCAAACCCATCCCAGGGCCCATCCTGGACACTTTTCCTGGGAATCCAGGAGCATCCAGAGCAAACCGTGCAGCTCGGTGCTGGGGGTGCTGGAGGTCCCCCAGCACACCTCAATTATTCATCTCCATAAAAAACACGGAGCATGGAGCTGCCCGTGGAGCTGCACCTTTGCTTGTTTCCATCCTCGCTCTTTTTTCCTCTTTTTTTTTTTTTTAAATTTTTTTTATTTTTAATTTTCTTTGAAGCAACATCACAGCCGTCTCCCAAATTTTCTTGCTGCTTTATGAACCTTTGGATGCAATCATCGGCGGCTCTCAAAGTTTCTGCTGCAATTAGAGATTTTCCAGAGCGAGGATCAGGTGCTCGGTGGGAGCCGAGGTGGTCGGAGGCTCAGCAATCCCGGACTCCACATTTGGGATAACCAGCTCAGCATCTCCCCGGCAACCTCCTCATCCCCACCCTCACACAACTCTCTCTAATTAACGATAATCATCTGCAATTACCTAATTAGTTGGCTGATTTTTGCCCCCTGATCCAGTACTCAGGACTGGATGAGCTTGGAGCACCTGCAGCCACACTTTGGGGTCACACAGCACCCAGGTGTCCCCTGGGTTGGGTGACCAACTCTCCACGTGCCCTTTGCACCCAGGTGCTCACAGACCTCACCCCAGCATCCCTTCAGGAGGACAGGAGTGTTCTGGAGAGCCACACTGGCCACAGTGGTGGCATCTCCTCATGGCCTGGGGACATGCCAGGGCTATGGGGACACACAGACCCATCCTGGAGGCGTCTCCCGAGTGGCTCTCACTGTGCAGAGACATTCAGGGATTCCCGCAGCACCTCCTGGGGTTGTGACCCCCAGCGTGGCACGGCGACCTGGTGGCCCTGCCCCGAGGGATGGCCCCGAGGTGACAGAGCCCCGGCCAGCGCTGGGGAGGGGTGACTCCGGCGCTGGACACGGCTCGGGAGCGCGGCAGGGAACGAGGCCAAAGCGCGGCCGCTTTCTCCCTCCCAGTGATCATCGCCCTCATTAAAACCCTGCTAATTATTATTCGGGCTCATTAGCAATTATAAACTCCAGCGCTGGCACTTCATTAAAAAAATGACAACTTCGCACTTAATTACGTTCCCCAGCAGCCCAACGGGCGGGAGCGCTCGCCCTGCTGACCCCTGCCCGTGCCAGCGGCGGCACCCCCAGAGCAGTGCCAGAACCGGGACAGTGCCAAACCAGTGCCAAACCAGTACCCACATCAATGCCAGAACCGGGACAGTGCCAAACCAGTGCCAAACCAGTACCCACATCAATGCCAGAACCGGGACAGTGCCAAACCAGTGCCAAACCAGTGCCCACCAGCGCCAAACCAATACCCACATCAATGCCAGAACCGGGGACAGTGCCAAACCAGTGCCCACAGCCAGAACCAGTGCCAAACCAGTGCCCACAGCCAGAACCAGTGCCAAACCAGTGCCCACCAGGGCCAAACCAGTGCCTATAGCCAGAACCAGTGCCAAACCAGTGCCAAACCAGTGTCCACAGCAGTGCCAGAACCGGGACAGTGCCAAACCAGCGCCAAACCAGTACCCACATCAATGCCAGAACCGGGACAGTGCCAAACCAGTGCCAAACCAGTACCCACATCAATGCCAGAACCGGGGACAGTGCCAAACCAGTGCCCACAGCCAGAACCGGTGCCAAACCAGTGCCCACCAGGGCCAAACCAGTGCCTATAGCCAGAACCAGTGCCAAACCAGTGCCAAACCAGTGCCCACAGCCAGAATCAGTTCCAAACCAGTGCCCACCAGCGCCAAACCAGTACCCACATCAATGCCAGAACCGGGGACAGTGCCAAACCAGTGCCTACCAGTGCCAAACTAGTGCCCACAGCCAGAACCAGTTCCCAAACCAGTGCCCACAGCACTGCCAGTGCCCAAATCAGTGCCCACAGCAGTGACAGAACCATCACCAGTACACACAGCAGTGCTCAAACCATTGCCAGCACCCACACCAGGGCCAGTCCCAAAAACAGAGTCAGCAGCCAAAGCAGTGCCAGCACACTGCTTCCTGGCACCGGGCAGCATCTCCAGAGCAGCACATGGCACACAGGACAAGGCACAGGACACAGGACACAGGACACACAGCACATGGCACCCGGAGCCAGCACCCTCCCGCTCCCTGATGGATAATTGGCCACTAAATCCCTCTGGGGGAGAAACGGTTGGGAAAAAAAAAATTACAGCTGCAGAACCAGCTCTCCAAAATTATATCACCTTCTCTGACAGGATAATTGCTCCTTTTCCCTGAGATTTAGTACGGATCTCACATCCTTAAACAGTTGGGTGTTATTTTAAGGGCTCCCAGTGTTTTTTCCTCCTCTCGCAGGTACCGAGACCGGCGGCAGAGGGGGGTGGGAGGTGGGGACGCCTGTCCCGGGAGGTGACGAGGGGAGGACACGCCTGTGGCACCCGGAGGAGGGGTGGCGATGATCCCGCTCGGGCGCCTTGTCCCCGCGCTCTAATGGCCACATCAATATTATCTCGACTCCACGTTAGCTTGTGACAGGTGAATTAATGACACGGAGCCAGGGAGGGACACGCGGGGACACTGAGGATGGGCTCAGGGCAGGCAGAGCTCAGCCCGGGGGTATTTGAGGGGGCAAAACCCTTTTGCAGACCCGAGATTCAGAGTGGCTTCAGCCCTGGGCACAAGGAGCCCCGCCGATATTTTGGGGTGCCCAGCACAGCGCACGTGGCTCCCTGCGGTCGCCCCCTCTCCCAAGGAAATCTCTCACTCCCTTTCAGCCTCCCAAGCTCCAGGCCCACCGCGGCGAGCCATAAATCAGCCGGAGCCCTCGGTGTCACCGGCGCTGCCACCGGCCGAGCCCCATCCATCATCCCCGTCCCGCCGCCGCCTGCCACCTGCGCCCCGCGCGGGGACCGCGACCCTCACCGGGGATGCTCCGGGGAACCCCAGCCCCGGGCACAGCCCCGGCTGCTCGTTAGAGCCCCCCACAGCAGCCCTGGGCCACAGCGAGGGCCACAAGCAGCGGCAGCTGGTGGCCGGCGCACGGGAGCAGCTGGGGAGCGGAGCCGGGAGCAGATCCCGCAATCGCCATCCCCTGGCACCCCACACCTGCCCCAGCCCTCTGCCAGCCCAGGGACCCCCGTGCCACCCTGCTGTCCCCCGGCACCGGGCCCGTGCCAGCCGGCCTTGTCGCCGCGTGCTTTGCTTGGAAAACAAACCCCCGTGAAAGCGTTTGGGGATTACAGCCACGCAAGATCGAGTTCGTCAGGAGCCAGGGAGCATGAAAAGACGGCTCAGCGAGAGGATTTCTGCTTGCAAGCGCCGGTCGGGAGCATCACTTTGGGAGCCGCTGCCCTCTTAGGTGCCCGTGTCACCCAGCGTGGGGACTGGCACCCTCCGGCAAAGTTTGGCTTTGCCAAGCTGCCCCGAGCCCGACATGGCACCTGCTGTGCCACGGGGACATGGCTGCCAGCCCCACGCCGGGGAGCAGGACTGCAAGTCTGTAAATATATTATTTATTCTCTCTATTACCCTCCTCCATTATTCATTGTTTAATCCGCTGCTATTCTATTATTAACTCTCCCAAGCGCTCCGGCGCTGCTCTGACATGAAAGAGGCACCGCGAAATTCCGCATCCCGCGGTGCCCGCGCCGGGATGAGGCGGGAGAGGGACCAGGAGCACCCGCAGTCAGCACTGCTCTGGTTTTTCCTTGCGTTTGGAGCACGGCCCTGCCATAAAAAAACCTCACCTCCCTCAGCCGTGATGGATGGATGCAAGCAGCAACAAGAGGTCCCTGCTGCCGAGGGGAATTTGGGGTTCTGGGGAGCAGGGAATGTCCTCCCGCCGCCCGGGGGTGAGGGTTTCCTCCATTCCTGCCTGAAATAACTCCAGTTAAATTATGCATCATGGTTTTAAAGAGAAGATTGGGCTCGGAGGAAGCTGGTGGGGTTTTGTAGCAGTTCCTGGTGCCCAGTTTGGGCTCTGAAATTTCATCCCAGGGTGATCAGATGGGAATTCTTCCTGTTTCTGAGATGCAGGAAGCAGCTTTGCCCTGGCACCTCGGCCCAGGTGCCTCATTGCTCCTTGGATTAGTTTTTGGGGTGATTTTCAGTGAAAGCAATGAGGGTGAGATGTGGAAGATCCTGAGCCCGCTCTCAGGATGTATTTACACCAAGAGCCGGGGTAAAGGGATGCTCGTTAATTCGGGGTGATCCCAGTGAGAATTGGCATCTGCAGGAGCAGAGTCCAGCTCTAGGAATGTCCCCAGGTCTCCCACGGATGCTGTGGGGAAGGGGCTGGGGACAATAGTGTCCCCCTCCTCCCTGGGGACGTGTCCCAGAGCTCTGCTGCTGTCACCTCCCGGTGTCACACGCTGTCACCGCACCTGCCCCCAGCGCCGCGCCCCCGGAGGGAAAGAGAGGAGGCACTTTAATCTCAATCAATTAGAAATAAGGCAGCCTTAACGACAGGGCAATAAAAGAACACTTTAATTTTAGAGCTAATTAAATATCAACAATTGGAATGCGGCAACAGACAGTTAACCTGGAGTATCCCATTATTTATAAGGAATATAATGCATCGACTGGGGGGGGGTGAAGTGAGTTGTAGTCATTTTAATATCAGCTGTCACAGTCTAACTGTTCTCTTTTGTCTCACTCCAGCACAATCATCTCCCCGGCTTCCTCCGGGACCATTCCCACTTCTCTGCTCGACAGAAGATTAATTAAGCCCAGGTCCCGGCAGAGGCCGGGTGCGTGCGCTCCTGTCCCCGCTCCGGTGACACCGGGTGACACCGGGGCTCCGCGGGCGCAGCCGGGCGAGGCGGTGCCTCCAGCCCCGGGGCTCGCTGTAATTGCAGCCCCCGACCGAGCCACAAGGCTCCGGAGCTGGGGATTATTGATGGGGAGCGTTCAGGCTCTGCCGGGCACCCCAGCACCCCAAAACCCGCAGCGAATCCCTCTGCTCCCCACGCTCACACCAGTCCCAGCTCCCCTGCTCCAGGAATCTGCCTCTGGATCTGGAGGAATCCCTTGGGGGCTCTCCTGGGGCGCCCCAGCGCCGCTCCAGGGCTCTGAGTCGCTCTCCAAACCGGGACGGGATGCTGAGCCCCAAACTGGGGGTGTTCAGCCCCAAAGTGGGGGTGTTCAGCCCCAAAGTGGGGGTGCGCATCCTCCCCAAAGCCTCGGGGGTTCACATCCATCCCGGGGCTCCGCAGAACCTCGCTCAGTGAGTGCGAAGGCCCTGTTTAATTTCGCACATTTGGTCTGTTTTTCGTGGAGGAGCTGCGGGGACTGAGCGGATTTGGCCACCCCCGGCAGCGGCTGCGGATCCCTGGAATGCCAAGGGTCCCCGACAAGCCTGGGGGGCACAGGGCTGATGTGACACCCTGAACACCCCGAGGAATAATGGAATAAACCCCCTGGCAGTGGCTGTGCTCCATCGCTGCTCCTGCTGCAGGAAGGAAAACCCCCCGCATTCCCAAAATTCACATTTTCCTCCGCCAAAGTTCCCTGGAGCTCATCCGGGTCTGGCCAGGGCGCGATCGCAGAGCTCACACCCTGCCACTGCCACCCCCACGCCACCCTTGTGCCACTCGTGCTCCTGTCCCCATCGCAGCCCCTCCTCAGTGTTCCTGCTCCGGGCTGAGGTCTGGGCAGTGCAGGAAAAATTTAAAGGAAAATAAAAATGAATTACCCTCCCCTTCCCATCTGCCTGCCCCGCGAGGCACCAGCACGGCCTGGGGGATGTGCCACCCCTGCCAGCAACCCCTGCCACCAACCCCTGCCACCAACCCCTGCCACCAACCCCTGCCACCCCCGCGCTCCACCAGAGCTGCACAGAGTGGCACTGAGGGAATTTTCCCATCTTTAAGAGGTGTTGACTTTCCCTCTCCATTTTCCACGCTGCCCGGTCTGGCTCTGGCCTCGCTGTTCCCTGAAGGTGCCAAAAAGCTGCGAACAGCACCATGGAGCAGCTCCATGAGGATCAGTGAGCCAAATTCTTGGGGTCTGCCCCTGCCCGGTGGTGCCCAATCCTTGGCGACAGGGGAGGAAAAGCAGAATTAGGGAGTGCAGCAGCAGCAGAAAGGAGAGAAAATGTTTTGATTCCCAGTCTCCATTTTTTTGTCACAGGTTGGAGATCCTGGATTTCAAAGCAAAATGCCAGCGTGCAACAAGGAGCCTGGGAATTTTCTTTGGGAAAATGTCAAAACCAAGCACTTCCAGAGGGAAATGTCTCATTGCCCCCATCCCCTCCCTGCTGCTGGCAGTGCCACCCGAGGGGGCAGGGGAAGGGCAGGGGAGGGAGGACAAAGCCCCCATCCCCTCATCTCAGCGTTTCCATGGGAGCTCTCACAACCCTCATTACTGGAAAAATAATCCCAAGCCCTTTTCCACCTGCCAAGGCAGGAAAGGGGTTGCTGTGAGTGGGAAGTTCCGTGGGATTTCATTAGTGTTATTATTGTTATTATTTAATTCTCAAGGTCATGGGATTTAGGCCTGAGCTTACTTATTATCCAACCCCGCCAAATAAATGATGGATTCCCATTTCTGCCTCCAGCCGTGGCTATTATGGTTGCTAAAAACGTTTTCTGCTCATAAAAAAATATAAAGGGAGAGGAAAGAAAAAAAGAGGGAAGAGAAAGAGCAAAAGGGAAACTGCAATAGGAGCCAGGGAAATGATGGATTGCGGGAGATAATCCATCTTGTCAGCCCAGGACTACATAACCTTGATGTCAGCGGGTATTTTTCTCTGCCTGAGTCTCCGGCTGCGTGCAGGAGAGAAAGGAGCAGGGATGCTCGCACCACACCTCGAGAAAACTGCCGGGATCCGGGGGCTCGCCCTCATTCCCGTGTCCCAGGTGGGGAGGGGGATGTGAACGCCCAGCGGGTCCCCAGGGGGAGGTGGGGAAGGGCTGGAGATGTGCTGGGCAGAGAGGGACAGCAGGGGATCATCCCCGGGCAGGTCCTGGCAGCAGAATTTCCCTCCCCTCAGCTCTTTTTGTCACCAGCCCGTCCCTCCTGTCCCCCCCCCTCCCTGCCACTCCCCCTTCCCGGCGTCTCTGCCATTTATATCCGACGCTGCCCGTGAAAATTGGTGTGAAATAAAAAAAGGCCTCGGTGCCCAGAGATGAAATCAATTGATTTGGCAGGGTCGCCTGTGGACACCTCCGAGCAGCTCTTCCAATTTGCAGGACGGGCGGCGGCGCGGAGCAGCTCCTTCCCTTTCTTCTCCTCCGTCTCCCCTTCCTCCGCCCCGGTTTTTTTCTGGGTTTTTAATTTTTTTTCCTTCTGTCTTTCCAATTTCCCTTTGATGTTCCCCTCATTTCTGCTTTCCACTTAATGGAAATCAGCCCTGGGTTGTGAGTGCTGCACACGCGGCCGCTCAGGATGTGCTGGGTCTCGGAGTGCTGGGGACAGGGAGGATTTGGGGGATCCCAAAGGGATGGGCAAGAGCACCCCAGTGCTGTGGGGTCCTGATCTGGCTGCAGGTGAGTTCAGAGCTGGGGAGGGTCCCCTGAGCTGGGAGCAGCCTCAGACATGGCAGGGAACAGACCAGGAGCTGCTGCAGCTGGAGCCAATCCTGCCCTGGGCTCTGCTCCATCCCTCCTCTGTCTCCTTCCTTCCTCCATAATCTCCATCTCTTCATCTTCATCCCATCTCCATCCACCTCCCTCCCCTCATCTCCATCCCATCCCACTCCAGAACACGCTGGAGGACGCCAGAAATGGAGCCAGAGGGGTTTCAAACCAGCCCTCCCAGCCTCCATCCCCTGGATGAATGTTCAGCCCCAAACCAGCCACACACATCCCCAAAACCCAGGGAAAATCCCAGTGGGAAGAGCTGGTGCCAGCTGGGCAGATTTGAGCCCCTGTTTTGGTGATTCTCCCTCATTTAATGGATCTCCCTGACCTCCAGGATGGGCATGGAGGTGCCAGTGCCTGGAGGATCGCGATGGATCCTCGCTGGAAGGGCTGGGCAGGGATCCCCACACTGCAGGAGCTGCCTCAACCCCACCACCACCAGCCCAGCTCTTCCCAAAAACTGCCCCGACACAACTTCCCTTCGTTAGAGCTTCAAGGCAGATGCGACGCTAATCAGGAAAACCTTGATATTCTGCAGGAGCCTTAAGCCCTGAAAGGGAAGAGGAAAAAATCCCACACTCGCTTTGCAGCGCTTTCATTGCGCTTTGAGGTTAATGGAAGGCTAATTTGAAAGGACTTGGTTAATGAGAAAGCTAAAAATACTCCTCCCGTGCAGCCCCTTCCTCCGTGCTCTGCGCCAGCGGCTCCCTGCGCCCAGGGACGCCGTGTCCCTGCCCTGATCCCTGTCCCCACCCCTCGGGGACATCACCATGGACAGATGGGGTGGCTCGGTGGCATTTGCAGCATGGCAGGGCTGAGGTGGTGCCATGGCCCTCTGGAAAAGAGTGGGTGGGAGTGGGACACTCTTCTGCAGGTCTGAAATTCCAAGGATTTTGGGTGGGACGGGCATGGGGACACCTGGGGCTGGCAGCCTTCACCTCCCAGGAAGGAGCAGGGCTCATAAAGCTCCTCCACCCTCCGGGTGCTGGGATGGACTCTTCCCTGTTCCTGAACCCATTTCCAGGGTGGATCCACATCTCCTGATGATGCTCCTGCAGGAAGAGTCTGCTTTTAATGGGAAAGATGGAAACTCGAGGGGATTTTCCAGCTGTGGAAGGATCAGGGCTGGCTCTGCTTCATCCCTGCCTCTTCCTCATATGGCCGTGGCAGCTGGATTCCGGTTTTCCATGGGTGAGACTGGACCAGCTCCAGGCTTGGCAGGGGCCGCTGTGGGGCTGGCGGGGGCGCATCCCATATCCCGGGGAGCTGCCGCCTTCCCGGCGCTCCCGGCTCGCACGCAGCCAATCAGGATGTGGTTTAATTAGGGAATGATCTGCACGGAAAATCGCTCACTCGAGCGCCTCCCATCCCAGGCTCGTGGCTCTGCTCCAAACCAGCAGAAAATCACCCAACTCTGAGGACAGTTCCTGGAGATTTTCCGGAGCTGCTGGTTGGGATCAGCAGCCGTGGCCACAGGGGCTGAGGATGGCACCGAGCGCTCGGAATGCTGCCAGTGCCATCCCAAAAGGAGCCACCAACTAAAGCACTGGAAAGGGAGGTTTGGGAGAGCCCTGGGACCTGCTGGGATGTGGGAATCACCCTGGGACCTCTGGGATATGCTGGGGGAATCTGGGACATGCTGGGACATGAGATTCTGGGATGTGCTGGGATGTGCTGGGATGTGCCAGGAGATGCCCAGAGACGCTGGGAAATGCTGTGTCATGCCAGGAGATGCTGGGACAACTGGGGACACGCCAGGAATTCCCCACCCATCGGGCAGAAGCAGCAGCCAGCAGCTGTGCCCACATCCCTGGAATTCTCCTCTCCAAAGCCACCCCAAAGCTTTCATCACAAAACGGGGATTGGGAGGGCGGGGCTGGATTGTCTCGCTGGAATAATCCAGGGAATTTCTTTCCCTTTCCACAGCACCACATGGAAGGGTTTGTGTTCTCCTCACTGGAGAGGGGCTGGCACTTCCCTTCTCCAGACAGATCCCACATTTCCCCTTGAGCAGGGCTCACTCCCCTTCCCGGACAATTATGAAAAATTCCTGGGGAGATCCAGGGAGGGAAAAGCATTGGAGCTCCCCCATGCCATTGATGGTTTAATTTTCCTTGGGAGAAGTAAAGCAGGAGATAATTGTGGCAGAATTGGCTGATCAGGGATATTTGGGTTCCTGTTCCAGACATTCCCCAGGGACCCATTATGGAAATTTTTCCTCTCACTGGGAAATTGTAGAGCAAGTCGGGATGAGAACCAGCAAAGCCAGGCAGGAATTTGTGTTTTAACTCAAATGCTGTGCCCTGTCCCATGAAGTTCCCAAGTCCTGTGCCAGCTCCACCCAGTTTATCCAGAGCTGTGAGCATCCCACTACCCAGAAACCTGGTGACACCCCAAGGTCCTGGCAGGGCTATAAACAGCCACTTTGGGTCAAGTTTGAAAGTTGGATTAAAAATAAAATAATGAGTAGAAAAAAAATACCCCTGGGATCAGCAGCCCCCTCTGAGGGGTCACAGTGCCCCAGGTCACCAGGACAGGACCTGTCCCCATCCCTGTTCCAATCTGGAGCCTAATTAGGATCCAAAAAACCCTCTCCCCCACAGAGAACTGTCCCTGGATGAACAATGCAGAGACACCCAAATTAAGTTATTTTCTTGCCCTGTTTTATTCCAGTTTTTAATTAGGTGGGTGCTGAGATGTGACGTGGCCCCATGTAATGGTGTCACCGTGATTTATTAGGGCTGGAGTTACTGTCACCCTCCAAACTCCTTGTCTCCAGTCACTGATGGGGTCCTACATGTCCCTGTCCCCATCCCCCTGATGGAAGCAATTTTGTCACCTTCCCAGGGAAGGGAAACCTGCTACAAAGAGAGTTTTTTTTAAAAAAATAACACCAAAAAACCACAAAAGGGCTGAAAATATTCTATGCTTTCTTTTCAAATAATTACAAATATGTTTTCCAGAAGAGCTCGATGCTGCCAGCAGTGGGGACAGTGACACGTCCCCAAAGGGCACAGGGGAAGGATGGGGTGCAGGGGACACAGAGCCACGTGCCAGCTCTTCAAGGGACATTAAACCAGGTGCCACCCAGCTGGAGGATGAGCACGAGTGACACTGGCTTTGTCCCCGCACGTTTCAGAGCAGATGGTGAAGCTGACGGAGGCGGCTCCGTGGCCGAGAGCCCAGGCGGGCGCTGAGGTGGCCAAACAGCCCCGTCCCCCCGGATCCATCGGGATATTCCTGAGCTGACAGCCGGGGGGCGGCGGGGCTGGGCCAGCTGCTGGCACCTGGCTCTGGGACAATCCTGGGACAA
>WBND01001135.1:140296-150969 GCA_013398595.1 Tychaedon coryphoeus
GGGAAGGGAAGGGAAGGGAAGGGAAGGGAAGGGAAGGGAAACTCTCAATGCTCTATCCGAGTTCATTCCCTGTCTGTGATTCCTGGCTTCTAGTAGCTCAGGGAAGACAACATGTTAAGAAAAACATATTTAAAAAAAAAAAAAAAGCCAGATTCTCTTGAATTTTGCAATGAAACAAGTTGGAGTGTGAGGCATGGCACGATAATTCATCCTGAAGATGTTGGGCACCTTGCCAGGAGGATCCTCTTCCTGCAGTGAAGAAATTTCATTAAAAAGTGGTTTATTTTACCTTCTATTTTTTCTTTTTTTAACAGTTGTTATTTTAACCCAGAGGCCATAAAGTTCTGAGCAGTGAAAGCCTCTCCAAACTTCCCACCACATGAGCTCCCTCCAATGACCAGGCAAACACTTGACCCCCTATTTCCTTTACCCGTTCTGATATTTTAATCCGGAATTATTTTATCGCCCACTGCCACCAAAAAAAAAAAAAAAAGTGCCTAAGTAGTCATTTATTAACAGTTATAAGTATCATTAGGTAGAAAGATGTGGTAAAATATAGATTAGAGCGGGAAGAGCGGAGGATCCGAGTGCCATTTTTCCTGTTCAGCGTTGTCATTACACATCCCGGCGTGCCGGATCACAGCCATGATTAGTGGCATCAAATGACTCCTGAAAAATGATTATGTGCCATTAAAACCATCAGTCTGCCTGAAACCAGCACAAACAAATGGCCGTGCCGGGCATGAGGCAGCAGCTCCGGGATGTGACGGGAATCCCGCGGATTTGGGGCTGGGGTGAGGGGATGGGGATCCCACAGGGGGACACTGAGGGACAGCCAGGGGTTGAGGGGGGCTGGGGGGATCCATGGGGTGGTAGGATGGGATCTGGTGGTTCCCAACCACAGGTTGGGGTTTGGGGGTTTCCTGGAATGTGGCCCAGGCAGTGCCCTTACTCTGGGAAAGTCACCTCAGTCACTCCCTGCAAGGGCTGTGGGATCAGCTGCAGCACCCCAGATCGTCACCCCAAACCAGCATCCCAGCCACCGCTCCCAAATCCCTCTCACCCCAAGACATCACCCCAGATCCATCACCCCAGCTCCACAACCCCAAGCCATGACCCAAATCATTCATCCCAAACTGTCATCCCACCCCATCGCTCCCAAATCCCCATCACCCCAAGACATCACCCCAGATCTGTCACCCCAGCTCCACAACCCAAAAACATGACCCCAAATCATTCTTCCCAATCCACCACCCCCATTCCATAGGCCTGATCGTCGACCCCAATTCCTCATCCCAAACCATCAACCCAGTTCCATATTCACAGCCAACCACCCCAAACCCATCACCCCAAACTCATCATCCCAAACCCATCACCCCAAACCCATCACCCCAAATCCACCAGCCCATCTCCATAACCCAACCAATGACCCCAACTCATGGCCCCACCCCACCCTGTGCCCACCAGCCCTTCACCCCCTGCTGTTTCTGCTTTCCGAGGACATAAATCCAGTTAGTCCGTCTGAGGAAGTGAAATCCAAATGTCACATCTGCGGAGACGGCTCAATCGAGGGTATTGATTGTCACGCAGAATATTCGCACTTCATTCACCTACTTAGTCCCTTCCCCCAGGCACACAGGAATTCATCAAACCTTGTCACACCACATAATAATACTTGTTCCCAGGTGTTGTCACAGCCGCTCAGACTTTCTCCAGCCTTCCTGGGCAAGCAGGAATTTAGGGAAGAAAGGATTTGCCAGCAGAATAGAAGTGACGGTGCTGAGATGTGAATTAACCCTGTGGCGGCCGAGGGAGGACTCGAGCCCCTCCCCGTGCCCGTGCAGAGGCTGCTCAGGCTCGTTTCCAGATCCTTGGGGTTTTTGGTGACAGGAATGAAATTAAGTTGGGGAGAAAAGACATTTTCCCATTGTTTGGAGCCTTTCATTGACGTGTCTGCACTGCCTTTGAACCTTTTGGAGCAGAGCAGGGACGTGGCTGCTCCTCCTCTCCAGAGGGGAGCCTGGGCAGGGAAGGAAATACAATCGGGAAGGAGAATTGGAGGAGAAGGAAAGGCTGGATGAGGAGAGAGCTCAGGGTGGTCCCTGCAGGGCTGTGGAGGCTGCAAGGCCTCACTGGGGTGAGCAGGATGCTGGTGGGGTGAGCCCGAACCCCCAAAGGAACCCGCAGAAAGGGGCAGGGTCACACTGGCACATCTGGTGTCATTGTCCCCAACCTCACAGCTCTTCCACGTCCTCTGTCCCTGGAGCACGTGGGTGGCGGCAGTCACCAGCCCTCGCCTTCTGGTTGAGATAAATTGGAAGCAGGAGCTGCTGCCCCTGAGCCACGTTTATTATTCATATTATTTGTGCGCTGATCTGATTCCGTGTAATGATTTAATCTGTTAATGGCCCCTGATTCAATCGCTCCTCTCCCGTTAATCTCCTCTTGCCATTTGCACCTGATTTCCTGATTTTTCTGACGGGGCTTTGGCAGCTGAGGGTCGGGTTTGCAGCTTTCCACGGGCACGGTGCCACAGCAGGTCACCCAGGGGTTGGGACGGGATTCTGCAGAGCCACGGATGGGAGAGGGGAAGGGGAGGAAGAGGAGGAGGCAGCAGATCCCTTGTAAGAGAAACCTCTGGAGGCTGCCCAGACCTGGAGATCCAGAGGGCATTGGGGCATGTCCCAGCTCCAGCACCATCCCTGGACACCACAGGACACAGAGGTGCCCCAGGCTGTAGGTGCTGGATGGGAGAAGCTGTTTTCTTCTTGGGAAAGCTCCTGGCATGCTGGGCTGCGTCCCATCCCAGTGACAAAATGATCCTGGTCCCTGTGTCCCATCCTGGTGACAGAGATGCTGGTCCCTGTGTCCCATCCTGGTGACAGAGATGCTGGTCCCTGCATCCCATCCCGGTGACAGAGTGGTCCCTGTATCCCATCCCAGTGACAGAGATGCTGGTCCCTGCATCCCATCCCAGTGACAGGGTGATCCTGGTCCCTGTGTCCCACCCCAGCGCCCGGCTGTGCTCGTCCCCTGCCTGTGACATTGCCATTCCCCCCTCGCGCTGCCAGGCTCCCCGGGCTGATTTATGGAAGCACAAGGATGCAATCAAGGCCCCGGCCCCCGAGGACGCGGCGGCTCCGCTGCATTTGGCCCGGAATGCCAATGGGAAGCGGGGCCGGGGCCGGGCAGGGCCCCGCGGGGAAGATGGATCTGTGCGCCCGAAAATGCTCAAGGCAGGGCTGGAGGAGCGGGATGCGCTCCTGCTAATGGGAATGTGGTGTCAGGAGAAGGGACGCGCTGCATCCATAACGCCGGTGACAAATGCCACCCCTCCGGGAAGGAGCCCCCGAGGCAAAGCAAATATCTCCCTGCAAAGACAACACGAGCGCGGCGAGTGACAGGATTTGTCACCAGTTCCTGGGAAGGCGCCAGAGCTGCCGAGCCTTCGCCTTCGCCTCTGGGGAGCCCTGGGCACCCCGCTCTCCCCCGCTCCTGTCCCAGCGCTCCAGCCGCGAGCAGCCATTCCCGGCGGCGATCCCTGCTCCGTGCTGGCTCCTCTCTCTCCTGACGTGAGCTGGTTTTGGGAGGCAGTGGGTGGCGAGGGAGTACAGCTGCCGCTAAGTTATCCAAACGATTTATCTTAAGATTCATCCAGAATTCATGGCGCGGGAGCCTGGGCCGTGTCGGCCGTTAATATTCATGCGGATTTGGAGCAGCGTTAATCACCGGCGCTGACAATTGGCACTTCCCTTAATTGCCCGTGCAGCCGGCTCTGCCCGCTCGGCCCCCCCGGGATGGGTGCAGGGTCACAGAATGTCCCTGCCTGCCTTTTTGTCCCCGTCTTGGTGTGGCACAAGCGGCTGCTCCCCAGTTCCGCGCTCGGAGCATCCCCAGCGCCTCGGGGTGAGCATCGCTGCACCCACAGCAGAGCTCGGGGGCCTGGCGCATCCCCAGGGGCTGTCCCTGTCCTCTGATGGCACATCCCAGTGCGGGGACATGGATCTGGATCCCGGCGGAGCTGTGTCCTCTCTGCCGCCGTCCCCTTGGCTGGTGGAGCATCCCCAGGGTGACATCGCTGCACCCACGGCGGAGCTCAGAGGCCTGGATCCTGGGACATCCCCCCCGGGGCTGTCCCCATCCTCCCATGGCCCATTCCACCGTGGGGACACGGATCTGGAGCTCTGTCCTCACCGTGCCTGTCGCTGGTGGAGCATCCCCAGCCCCTGGAGCAGCTCCCACCCACCCTGGAGTATCCACATCCATCCCCGGGGCATTCCCACTCCTCCCACGGTGTGGATGCTCGGATCCCGAGCCAGCGGAGCTGTGGCCTGGCTGCCAGCCCGTGGCTGGCGTTACCTGTCACCGCTGTCACTCCGCTCCCATCCCGCCAGCTGCCACCGCGCGCCCGCGGAATAACAATGAGGAGCCGGGAGCTGCAGCGCACGGGGGCACCTCACCGAGACCCCCGGGGATGGGGGACAACGTGTGCCACCGGCAGGGGTGGCATCCGCCCCGGAGAGGCGCTGAGAGCCCTAAAGCTGGTGACAGCCAGAGAGGTGGGACACAGAGGTGTCACCAGCACCTGTGTCCCGGGCAGGACACAGCCATGAGGACACCTCTGGGGTCACTTGCATCCTCTTGGGGCCGTGCACCCCAAAAACCAAGGCTGGGAAGAAGCACATGGGGCTGGGACCCCTCGATCTCATCCATCCCTCTGCAGAGCCAAAGTAACCCCAAAAAAACCCTCAAAGCCCCCTCCCTCCAAACCCCGGGGTCCCCTCTCGCCGCTGCGGCTCCGGGCGGGTTTCAGCTGTCCTCGCGCTGTAATTGTCCTAATTAGATCGACAGATTTTGATGAAGGTTTCACAAGGAAAAGAAAGCAGGGAGGCAGGAGGAGATAATGGAATCGCAGATGACATTCCCATCACCCAGCCTCTCCCACAGCCGCTGCTGCAGCCCGGTCGGAAAATTATGCGTGAGGGGGGAGGAAAATTACCATAATCTTCCTCTGCAGGATGACACCAAATTCGGAGGGAGCCGAGAGGGGTGACAGGAGCCGCTCTGTCCTCACCTGGCAGTGCCATCACGGATGTCACCCATCCGCGTCACACTCTGCCCGCTCTGTGTCCCATGGTGCCAGCACCCACCACGGCTCTGCTTTGTGCCCATCTGGGACTGCACCCCCTCCTTCAGCACCCATGGGTGGGGGTGTCCCTGCATCCCACCATGTCCTGGATGTGTCAGGTGTCATCACTGGGTCACTATCGGTGATATTGGGACATCGGGGGGACAAGTGAGGGACACACGGGGACAGGACACAGCACCTTACATGCCAGCCTGTGTCCCCAGCCAGGACAGATCCCCCCTCCAAATGTTTTGGGGGGCTGTGAGAAGCTGAAGGCAAAGCAGGAGCCTCTCTCCTCCCGGATGCTGCTCCTGGCTCCCGTCTGGATTCTCTGCCCGGGCAGGATCCAGCCCAACCCATCCCTAATTAAAAAATATATCTATATTCCGGATAAACAGTGCCCAATGCCTGCAGGAAAACTTCCAGCCCGCTTATCCTTCTTTTCCGTGCTCTGGCCACACCACGATGCCACCACTGAACTCAATTTTCCCCCAGACATTTCCCCAGCCCTGTGTTCCCCCTTCCCCAAATTTGCTGCCTCCTTTCGGGGGCATTTCCATGAAAGCAGGCGCTTTGTTTCTCGGGATTCAGCTCTGCCTCCTCTGCCTGTTCCCCCCTCATCCTGCGCCTGCCTTTGTCCTCCACAAACACGGAACAAAAGGGGAAGAGATGGAGAAAATATCACAGAGCCTCCAAATGGGCAGGTTTGGGCCCCAAATTGCCCATGAAGCTGCGGATGCTCGGCGCTGATGGATGAGGCCGGGGAGCTGCGCTCGGAGCGGATTGATCGGCAGCCCCGCGCGGAGATCTGAGCGAGGAGAAAATGAGAGGGAAAGGGGAAAGAGGAAGGAAATAGGGAGGGACTGGGGACAGATTCCTGTCCCTGGAAGTGATAAATGCTGCCAGCACGCGGCAGAGAGGGCAATCCACCTTTCTCCTCTGCACTGGGGGGAGAAATTCCGGTAAACTGGGGGAGAAATCAATCCCTGCTGCAGTTTGTGCCCCGGATCTCCGGAGAACGTGTCCTGCCGTGTCTCCTGCTCCCTCTGCCAGCTCCCACCTCCGCCTCCCGGCACAGCCGCTGCTCCGAGGGACACGGGGCTGCGAGAACAAACCGGGGGCTGCACGGTGACAGAGGTGCCAGCGCGGGGCCACCACCCTGGAGCTGTGTGGGGACACGCTGCTCTGTGGGGACGCGTGTTGGGAAGAATTTTTGGGGATTCCTTCCTGGAAGGGTGATCTGATATTAGAAAGGGTTGCCCAGGGAGGTTTGGAGTGTCCATCCCTGGAGGGGGCACTCAGAGCTTGGTTTTTTGTTCTGTTTTTTAATGATCATTCCCTGCCGCCCCTCTCGCCCCGCAGATTGGAAGATGGGATGGGTTGGGATGAGTTTGGAATCTCGTTTTTCCTCCATGGACTCGCAGCTCCCGGAGCCTTTGGAGCTGCTGGAGAAGAGGAGGAGGAGGAGGAGGAGGAGGAGGAGGAGGAGGAAGGACGGGGAGGGTCCTCACTGCCCTGTCCACCAACCCCCACACCAAGGGGCTTCACAGCATCCCCAAACCACGAGGTTCAACCTCCCCTGATCCTTTCTCGGCTCTTCCCGAGCAGAATCCGAAGGATTTTTTAATCTAAGGCTGGTAGTCGGAGGGTGAATTAAGGCCGTTAATTGAATTTCCTCCGGCGGCGGAGCCGGGCCGGGGGGAGGCGGCAGGAAACGCATTTGATGTCTTAGAAAAGCTGCGGATTCCAAACGTGGTGGGGTTTGGTTTTTTAAATTTTAATTTTTTTTAATTTCTTTTTTTTTTTAATTTAAAGTCGGTCGTAAAAAGAGCCTGACTTTGAGCAGCTAATGACTCTCATGAATTATTTTTGTTGATTTAGGCACCCACTCGGCTTTAAATATTGTTAATAAAGGAAAAGTGATTCCTTTCCCTGGGAAGGGTGGGAATGCCGCTGCTCCGCGGAGGGGAGACAGGGGAGGCTGCCCCACACCCAGCCCCTTCCCCTGTTCCCAAGCTGCTTTTTGGGAGACAAATGGGTGGATTGTGGATGGAGAAGGAATTGGCTGGAATTCCAGAGGGTCGTGGTCAATGGCTCAGCGTCCCAATGGACATCAGGGACCAGCAGTGACCCTCAGGGTCCTTACAGGGACCAGGGTTATTTCATATCTTTGTTAATGACACAAATGAAGGCATGGGATTATTTGGGTGGGAACAGACCCTAAACTCCCCCGCATTCCACCCCCTGCCACCTTCCACTAGCCCAGGCTGTTCCAAAACGTCCAACCCGGCCTTGGACACTTCCAGGGATGCGGAACAGGGTGAGCCTTAATGTCCCTCCCACCCCAAATCATTCCATGATTCCACAAAACCCGGGGATTTTGGGGTCCCTGGACGGTGCCCCAGCCCCCCACGACATCAGCATTCAGAGCTGGTGCCAAAACGGGCACTTTTCATGCCGATTTAGTTTTATTGTTATGCCAAAAGCTTTAATTCGGGGCTGTCGTCCTCCCGCGCCGCTGATTTACGCTGCCAGGGGTTTAATTACACCATTCAGCATTTCTTAAAAGATGAAAAACCGCTCGAGTTTGGGAGCAATTAAAAGGCAGCGGAGTAGATCAGCCCATCAGAGAGGAGATAAGTAAATCAAACAATTAAAAAGCTCGTTTGGTGGCGAGGGAGAAGGGTCCCACCCCAAAATCATCTCCTGGGTGGGAGCCCTGGGCTGGCAGCTGCGGGGTTCACCCCAGTAACTGCGCTTGGGGTGATACTGGGAGCTACTGGGGGGATTGTGACCTCGTCCAGCCCCCCTTAGGAGCATCCCAGCATCCCCAAAAACCGGCCCAGCCCCACTTAGGGCTTGGCAGGATGGGGATAGGGACAGTGACGGGATGTCGCATCCTCGCCACCCATCCCCAAGGATTCCGCCCGGCGTTTTGCGGTGGTTTGCACGGCTTTGGGGTTTTCAGCGGGATTGAAGCTCTCTCTTGTGGCAGGACCGGTCCATTACAGCCCTACCCGGGATATCGAGCCGCAGCATCTCCCTGGAGCAGGGCTGAGACGGGATTTTAGACGGATCATCCCGCCAAGAGATTCTGAGGCTCGGCAAACTGCAAACAGCCCGTCCTGCTCCCCGTGCTCCCCATGCCCGGCTGGCTCTGGGAGGCTGCAGATGCCCAAAATTCGCCTCGCAGCGTCCCCTGCCCGCCCTGGGGCTGAGCCCCCATCAACTCATCGCTGATCCCGCCGCCACCACCGCGATCGGGAGCTTTTTGTCCCCGGCCCGCGCCGTAGGAAATAAACGGCCGGATGCGGAAGTGCCGCGCTCATTTCCGGTTGGTACGCAGCGGCTGCGGGTGAGCGGTGATGGCCGGGAAGGCCCGGGGGGGGGGGCTTGGGGGGATCCGCCGCCATCCGCGGCCTCGCGGCACCGGGAGGCCCCGGAGCGGGCCGGGGGGAGGAGGGGTCGCGGGGGAACCCGATGGCGGGCGGGGGGCGCCATGGGCGGGGGGCTGCACTGACACTATCTTGGCTCGTTTGTGCCGCAGGTTGGAGCTGTCGAAGCCGGCCTGGAACCATGGTGAGAGGCCGGGGGGCTGCGAGGGGTCCCTAGGGGTGAGGGAGGGGAGGGTGGGGGTCCCTGCAGGTGAGGGAGGGGTGGTTTTGGGGGTCCCTGCAGGTGAGGGAGGGGTGGTTTTGGGGGTCCCTGCAGGTGAGGGAGGGGTGGTTTTGGGGGTTCCTGCAGGTGAGGGAGGGGTGGTTTTGGGGGTCCATGGTTTGCCAGGTTGTGGGTGGTGCGGAATGGGGGGGTCGATGAGCTGGGGAATGAGTTTGGGGCGGAGAACACATCCTGGGGGTGCTGGAACTCTGGAGAGTGTCCCTGCCCATGGCATGGGATGGAACTGGATGAACTTTAGGGTCCCTTCCAACCTGAAACATTCCAAGATTCCACGAGTTTCTGTTTGGTTTTGTAGCCTCGCAAGATTGAGGAGATCAAGGATTTCCTGCTGACGGCGCGGCGGAAGGACGCCAAGTGTGAGTGGGGGTCCCTGGGTGCTCCAGCACACGTCCCTGGGGACACTGAGGGTGACCTGGTGTGGCTGTGGCTCAGTGACCGAGGTCACTGCTGTGGGCAGAGGGACTCTTGGGGGTCCAGGATCTCCCAGGGAATGGTGCAGCTCACTGGAAGCAATTCCCAAATCTCCCCCTGCTCTGTGAGATGCCGTGTTGAATGCTGGGAGTTCTGTCCTGACGGGTGATTCATCATCCTCAACGGGAGATTTTTGTTGTCACCACAAAGTGAGGATAATTGAGACAAAGCGCTGCCTTGTCTCACTGTTCAACAACACGGGAAGAGTTTTCCCTCTTCTCCCTCTTGTTTGGATCTGGCTGTCACAGGATCCCTCGGGAATGTTTTGGTGTGGGCGAGAAGGGAGAGTTGAGCACTGAGAGAGCCCTCAAGGAGTTTTTTCCTCCTGATCCTCGCTCTGGATGGAGCTGGAGTGCTCTGCACGGGGAAGGGAGCGGGTTGGGTTTCCCAGGGATGACACTGGGGTGTCCCTGCTGTCCCTCCACCCCACAGCTGTCAAGATCAAGAAGAACAAGGACAATGTGAAGTTCAAGGTGCGCTGCAGCCGGTACCTCTACACCTTGGTCATCACTGACAAGGAGAAGGCTGAGAAGCTGAAGCAGTCTCTGCCCCCAGGTATCCAGGGAATCTCCTTGGGATTGAGGGGGGCTGTGAGAGCCCCCTCCCTGTGGAAGGGTCCCTGCAGAGTTCCCACTGTCCCTGGAAGTGCTGTCACCACCAGTGCCATGCCTGGGTCAGTGCTTGATGTTCCAGGCACCCCTTCCATGCCTGAGCCCCCATGTCCTCTCTCTCCTCCCCAGGTCTGGCCGTGAAGGAGCTGAAATGAGCCGGGATCAGCTGGGTGCCTGTTGGATTCTCTGTGTTTGTTAAAATAAATAAAAAACCATTCCTGGTGTTACATGTTTGGTGTTTCACAATTTGCTGTTCCTGACCCTGGGGTCACTCCAGGGGTCTCAGAGCCACTCTTGGGGTCGTGGAGCTGGTGTTGCTCCCAGCAGAGGTGCCCAAGGTTCTGGTATCTGTGGGCACCGAGGAGTCACTGGACCTGGAGCTCCCCCCGTGCTCATGGGTGTCCCTGGGGTGACAGCTGAGGGTGGGAGCTGTGGGACCTGAGGCTGGCTCACAGGGCCACCAGCGTATCTTTTCGTGGTGTCCTCAATAGCAGGGGCTGACAGCGAGTGTGGTGCCCCTATAGCAGGAGATTTGGGGTCTAGTGTTCCTGTATCAGGAGGTTTGGGGTGCAGTGTTCCTGTATCAGGAGGTTTGGGGTGCAGCGCCCCTATAGCGGAAGGTTTGGGGTGCAGCGCCCCTGTGTCAGGAGGTTTGGGGTGCAGTGCCCCTGTATCAGGAGGTTTGGGGTGCAGCGCCCCTATAGCAGGAGGTTTGGGGTGCAGCGCCCCTATAGCGGGAGGTTTGGGGTGCAGTGTTCCTGTATCAGGAGGTTTGGGGTGCAGTG
>WBND01001135.1:159595-177386 GCA_013398595.1 Tychaedon coryphoeus
GACCCCAAGAATTCAGAGCTGACCACCCGCTACCGGGAGGAGGTGGAGAGGGAAGAGGTCTACACCAGGACTATCCAGCGCCTCGGCTCTGTAAGACCCTGCCCTGATCCTCCCCAGAGCCCCCCCAGAGCCCCCCAGACACACAACCATGCTGTCCCTGCAGGTGATGGAGCACTTCATCAGGCAGAACAACACCATCGACATCTACGAGGAATATTTTGAGGAGGAAGAGGAGGAAGATGAGGAGGAGGAGCCTCCCTCATACAAAACCATCAATGTCCTCAGGTAGCACAGCTGGGGGGGGGCTCACCAGAGCCACAGCAGGGTCAAACAACCTTCATAGAAAGTGGGAAAACTTTAGGAGTTAAATTCCAGTGGGTTTGGGATGGTCCTGGTGCAGTTTGTGGGTGGAGAGACCTGCTGAACCCTCCCTGCTCCACCACTCCATCCCTGCCCCTTGCCCTGCCCAGGTAATTTGGGGATGGGAACCAGGGACAGACCCAGCTCCGAGCATCTCCTGATGGTGCTTTTGGATTTTCCTTCTTACTTTTGGTGCCTAAAAGGTTAATTTCCACATCAGGGGTGTTTAGGATGTTAGTCAGATCCAGTAAGATAAATGGATTTTTAGAAAGGTATGACTGGAAAGACGATGAAGTCATCAACTCTTTTCCCCCCGCCCGACCCCCCAGGAGAATCATTTCCTGCACTCAAGGCTCGAGGGCTGCAGATTGGTTTCCTTGTGATCCCCACAATTCCCTCTGGGAGATGTCCATCCCAGGGATTTGCAAACTGACCTGTTTTGGCCGATGTGTCACCCCAAAGGGACCCCAACCAGCCCAAGAGGATGGCCACGCGCCTCTCCTGGCACCCCGACGGCAACAGGGCAGTGGCTGTGGCTTATTGCAGCATGGAATTCCAGGACAGCATCAGGAAGGACATGATCTTTGATTCCTACATCTGGGATCTGGGTAAAGCCAAGGGCAATGCCACCAGGCCATGAGGGAAGCACTTTGTGTCTCAGAGAGCAGAATGAGACCTTGCAGCACCCCAGGGAGGGTGGCTCTGGGGGAGCCTCCTGCTTTGCCCACACAGCAGTGCAGAAACAGAGAGAAATGGAAGCTGGAAGGTGGGAAATGACCACTAAAATCTCATTTCATGGCTCCAGAGCCGTGACAGGCAGCAGAGCCTGGAGCCCCAGATGAGGTTCTTGTGTTGGTGTGGTTCAGTTGGAAATGAAGGAAGAAAGAGGCAGCAGGAGCCCAGGCTGAGACTTGCCCTGACCTGTCCAAGCCTGGCTCACACCTGATGTATTTGGGAGTGAAAAGGACAAAGAACTGGAGTGGGAATGCAGGAGATTTGTCTGTCCCCAGGCCAGCTCCCAGTGACATGGGCACCTCATCCTGCACAGCTGTGTCAGGGAACGGGGTGGGGGCAGCTTTTGGAGAACTGCCCTTCACCCTTTGTGCTTCACTCATCCATCCTTGGCAGAAAAACCCTACAGCCCAGAGATCACCCTCAAGCCCTCGTCCCCTGCGGTGACCCTGGAGTACAATTCCAAGGACTGGCATCACGTGCTGGGAGGCTGCTACAACGGGCAGATAGGTGAGGGGGGTTCATTCTGCTCCAGGATCAGTGCTGGGAGCACAGGAGAAGCCCTGGGATTGTCCTGTGGACAGGTGTGAGCTCACCCAGAGAGGGCAGAACACTGTGCCAAGGAGCCCTTCACAGCAGATGGATGATGGATGAGTGGATGGATGGATGGATGGATGGATGGATGGATGGATGGATAAATAGATAGATAGATAGATAGATAGATAGATAGATAGATAGATAGATAGATAGATAGATAGATAGACAGATAGATAGATAAATAGATAGATAGATAGATGGATGATGGATAGATGCAGGGGATGAGCAGCATGGGTGCAGTGCTCCCACCTCTCCCATCACCCTGGATGATCTCTGGAAAACATTGGTTGAAGTTTTCTCCCTGTTTGAGCTCGGACAGTGGGGTAAACATGACAAGGAAAGGAGCTGGGCAAGGGCTTTTCTTTTCCTTCCCAGTGTATTGGGACACCAGGAAAGGGGGGCTGCCCGTGGAGATGACCCCTGTGGAGTTCAGCCACAGGGACCCCGTGTATGGAGCGTGCTGGCTGCCCTCCCGAACGGGCACCGAGTGCTTCTCAGGCTCCACCGACGGACAGGTGAGGGGCTGGAACTGGGGAAGGGCTCAGGGGCTCCTGAGGGCTCCTCAGAGAGCTTCCTGTGCCTGCTCTGCCCCTCAGCAGCACAAAAACCAGGTCTCCCAGGCTGGCATGGGGCAGCTGCCAGGCTCCAGGGCTGCCAGCACCTCCAGCTGTGCTGGGAGCAGCCCCCACAGCCCCTGCCATGCCTCGTCCCCTCAGGTCCTGTGGTGGGACATCCGCAAGATGTCACAGCCCAGTGAGAAGCTGATCTTGGACATCACTCGGCAAGATCAGCTGAAGAATGCTCTGGGTGCCATCTCCCTGGACTTTGCACCCACCATGGTGAGTGTCCCTGTGCCCACCACCCACACGCCGACCTGGGCAGGAGGGGGAGCACAGCCAGGCACAGGGTCACCCCCGTGGGCACAGCTGCCCTCAGAAGAACTGAGGGTTGATGTGTTCCCAAAAACACAGGGTCCTGCTGGCATTTCAGTCCCTAAACCCCCCAGTAGTGGTGGCTCCCAGGGTTCTGGCTGCAGCAGGATCCCCTGCTGCCCCCCACACCATGGGGTCTCCATCCTGCTGACAGCTGTACCCTCCTGCTCCCACCCCCAGCCCACCAAGTTCCTGGTGGGCACAGAGCAGGGCATCATCATCTCCTGCAACCGCGACGCCAAGACACCGCCCGAGAAAATCGCCTACGTCTTCAGGAGCCACATTGGGGCTGTCTACAGAGTGACCAGGAACCCCTTCTTCCCCAAAGTCTTCCTGTCGGTCGGTGACTGGACTGCTCGGATCTGGACGGAGGAGCTCATGGATTCATCATCAATTATGGAGACCAAGTAGGCATCAGAGGTTGTTTAGTCAGCCAGAAATCCTCCCCAGGGCAGCAGAGCATGCTCAGGGCGGGTGGCAGTGGGGTCTGAGTGCTGGGACGGGCTGGTGGCTGAGGGACAGCAGTGCCAGCGTGGCTCAGGGGTGGCTCTGCTGGAAGGTACCACACTCCCTACCTGCTGGACACATGCTGGAGCCCCATAAAGCCGGCCGTGTTCTTCACTTCCAAGTCTGATGGCACCGTGGACATCTGGGACTTCCTCTACCACCAGAAGGAACCTGCCCTCAGCATCAAGGTGGGTGCCCAGCACCCCTGGGACCTTGGCATCACCCCAGGGCCGAGTGTCACCACCCAGCTGTGCCCTGTCCCCAGGTGTCCATCGAGCCCCTGCTCAGCCTGTGCTCGCAGGACAACGGGCGCGTCCTCGGCTGCAGCACCAGGATGGGCACTGTGTTCCTCCTGGAGATCTCCTCAGGGTTCTGCACCCTCCGCAAGAACGAGAAGACCCTGTCCTCCTCAGTAGGTGCCAGCTCCACCCCAGCCCCACACAGTCCCCTGTGCCCCCCAGCCCCCTCAGCCCCACATCTGCCCCCAGATGTTTGAGCGGGAGGCGAGGCGGGAGAAGGTCCTGCAGGACAAGTACCGGGAGCGGCTGGTGCGGGAGCAGGAGCGGGCACGGGCCCAGCCAGAGCAGCAGGAGGATCCCCAGGAGGTGTTCAAGCAGGCCCAAGCTGATTTCCTCGCCCACATCAAGGCAGAGAAGCGCAGGAGGGGCATGGAAGATCCTGGAGAGGTAACAGGGACAGGACAGTCTGGCCACCACAGCACGGACCCCACCAAGGGCAGGGGACAGGGTGAACCTCTGTCTTTCAGGGTGAAGAGGGCGAGGCAGCTGCAGAGCAGGAAAAGCAGGAGGAAGAGTAGGAGGATGCCAAGGTCAGTGTGCTCCAGCTGCACCTTCCTTTCCCCTCCGTGCCAGAGCTGGTGCAGGGATGAGGCCCCTGTCCCCAAGCCAGGCAGCTCTCCTGGGCTCTCTGCCCTCCTGGGGTGGCAAGTGGGGGAACCTGCACAGCCCCCTGACCCCACAGCTGCTCCCTGGCCTTTGCATCCTGATTTTCTTTGGTGTGAATAAACCCGTGCTTTCCACGTCACATTTCCTCTCTTGTCACAGCAGCGTTGAGAAGAGGGTGGGAAAGTCAAGTCCTCCTGCTCCTCCTGCCTTTTCCTTGACCCAGGACACTCAAAGCCAGTGGCTGAGCACAGCCCAGCACCCACAGCAGCACAGGGTGTCCCTCAGTGTCCCCAGCCCATGGAGCAGGGTGGCTGCTGGCAGCAGGGGGGCCCCAGTCTCCTCTGGGCCACTCACAGCTGGAGATCTCTGTGTCCCCACAGGAGCAGCCCCCGGGCTGGGTTATCAATGCTGGGTAAACACAGCCCTGCTGGTAGAACCGGCAGCCACCCTGACTCCTCACCCCCCCTTAATTAATCATTAACGAGCTGCCAGCAGCACTATCACAGCCATGGGGACATCACACAGGTGGCTCTGTGGGCTGAGGGGGAGCCTCCCAGCAGGACCCTTCCCCAGCTCAGGGGCTGAACCCCCAGTGAGTGAGCGATGCCAGGACAGGGTTCAGGGGCCATCATCCCCCTGCACCCCAACCCTCAACGCCCTGGGGGTGCTGCTGTGTCCCTTCCCCAGGCACTGGGATCCCATCTGTGATTCTCCTGAGTGCCTGTGCCAGCCCTGCCAGGGCCAGCTCTTCCCATCCCAAGCAGGGACCCACATCCCCACAGGGAAATGCACCCATGTCTGGATGGGTGTTTTCTTTCCCAGGAGTTCCATCAGAAGGAGCTGAGCTGGGGAGCAGCGCCACCCCAAAGATTCTCCACACATCCCACACTCATTTTCTGCTTTATTAGGAAAGGGGTGGGGGTACCTGGACAGGGATGGGGCAGCTGCCACTGCCAGTGGGGACGGTGCCCCCCACACCTACTCGCCTGGGGGAGGCTGATGGGCCCCTCACCCCAGACTGAGCAGCTCCATTTGCTCCTGAGCCAGACCCAGCTTCCCACACAGAGGGACCCCAGGGCTGCCTCACAGAAAGGATGGGCTGTCCCTGTCCCCCTCCCCACACCTGTTGGGGTCTGTGATGTACCCGTGGGCAGCACATTTCACCTCCTGCACCCCCTACATGTGTCTGGGGCACTCCCACAACCCTCCATCCCCAGGAACAGCGATGGGGACAGGCAGGGGAACACTCAGGGAGGGGTGGGCAGTGCAGAGCACAGTCCTGGAGCCCCCCAGCAAGGGGACCCCCATCTACCTACAGGACCAAGCCTTCCCCCCATGGCGCTGGGGCCAGCATGGCAGGACCCAGCTGTGCCTCGTTACTTCTTCACCTTGATGAGGGAGTGGTAGACAGGCTTGATGATGATGTGGAGGTGCAGGGAGTTGTCGATGAGGTACTCGGAGGTGCGTTTCTGCAGGTCGGCGTGCAGCAGGAAATCGGCCGCCTCGTCCGAGCTCTGGTGGAAGCTGTAGGCGTGCTTGACCAGCACACGGCCCTGCTGCCTCACACCCACCAGCACGGTTTTCTGGAAGGTGACTCCAGCAAAGTCGGGGCTGCTCATGGCCGGGGTGATGACAAGGCGCGGGCGCCCGTCCTCGATGCGCACGGGCTGGATGGCGCCCGCCACCGAGTCCGAGTAGACAGGGCGCAGGCTGACGGGCAGCCAGCGCGGCGAGAACAGCACGTTCCAGGTCACCCTCTTGCCGGCGTCGTGGCTGCTGGGCCCCAGCTGGGTCTGGAAGCTGGTGCTGCGGTCGTCCCGCGCCGGGTTGGTGATGACCCACTGGGAGCCCCAGCTGGGCGCGAGGTAGTTGCGGGGCAGGAACATGCTGCAGTTGACATCGAAGTACTTGGCGAAGTGGAGCGGGGAGGCGGCGTGGAACTGGAAAGCCTGGAAGAGCAGGTCCTGCACGGCCGCCCGGTGCCGCGCCAGCACCGCCGACTGCGCCTGCAGCCGGAACAGCTGGCTGGGCGCGATCATGGGGTAGCGGATGGCGCGCAGCACCCGCTCGGCCACGGGCGCCTCGGGCTGCCGGCGGCTCAGCCAGCTCTCCACGGCGGTGTAGAGCTCCAGCTCGCTGTGCAGCACCAGGTCGGAGCGCTCCAGCAGCAGCAGCAGCAGCTCCACGCTCACCGAGCCCCACTCGGCGCTGCCCAGCACCGCCGACAGGTTCCAGGCCAGGAACTGGAGGCAGCTCTCCTGCAGCGCCGCGTCCCCGACGCGCACGGCGTAGTGGTACCAGCCCACCACGTGGCCCTGGCTCGACTCGCTGGCCAGGTGGGTCCTCATGTATTCGGCCACGCCGCGCTGCAGCCCCCAGACCCGGTACTTGCTGGCCAGCTGGTGCATGGGGATGGCCTGGTGCAGCAGGATGGAGACCCCTCCGCAGTACAGGTACCTGGGACAGAGAGTGGGGTGGTGACACTGGGGACGGCCATCCCTGGCAGCTCAGTTCCCCAGGGAGCAGCTTCTGCCCTGGGCTGCTGCCCTCTGAGTATTCCCACCCCATGAGGTTCCCAGGGAGGCATCCCCCCTCTTTGGATGCTTTCCTCTGGGTGTCCCCATCCCCTGTGATCCCCATGGTCCCCAGAGGAGGATCCTCCTTTGCTACCTGCATCCTACGAAGTGGACCAGCCACTTTGTTTGGCTGCATCTCTCCAGGTACACCAATCCCACAGGATCTCCATGGTCGCCAGGAGAGAATCTTCCTTCCCGAGCTGCTTTCCTCCCAAAATGTACATCCCTCCAAAAATGTACATCCCCCGAGGGAACACCCTCCTTCCTTGGCTGCATCCCTCTGGGCATCCCCACCCCCGTGGGGAGTTCCCCGTGGTTTCCCAGGAGAGCCGCACCCTCCTGCCCTCCCATCCCACGGGGTCCCGCGCACCTGATGAACTTCTCGAAGAGCGCGGCGGTCTCGGGCGGCTCGTACAGGGTCACGACGCTCTGGTTGCGCAGGAGGCTCTCAAAGACCTCGCTCTGGAGGCTCAGTAGCAGCTGGTGCGTGTGGAACACCTTGGGCTCGTCGGAGGCGGCCGAGCGCACCCGCAGCACCGAGTCGCTGCCATTGCCGTTCTGCAGCAGCTCCTGCAGCCGCTGCAGCAGCGTCAGCGAGTGGTTGATGGTGGCCGCCGTGGAATCTCCGCTAAAATCAGCTTTTTGGGCTGCAGGGAGATGGGAGCGTCCCAGAGCTCACCTCAGTCCCAGGCACTGAGGTGGGGTGAGGTTAGTGGGGGGCTGTGCACCTCCTGCCTCCGCTCCCCCAGTGCCAAAGGGCTGCTGGTGCCAAGGGGGTGTGGGGGAACAAAGAACATGAGGACATTTGTGTCCCCGAGAGCCAAAAAACTGCCTTTCTGCAGCAGAAGGGCTGAGACCACCATGTCCCAGGCCGGGGTGTGCTGGGAAATGGCCGGGTGCCGGCGGCGCTGGCTCTCAGCCCGGTCTGCCTGTCCTGATCCCGTCCCCGCTGCGGGCAGAGCGAGCCCCGGGCATTGCCCTGATCCCTCGCATCCCACATGGATACATGGGGGCACAGAGAGCCCGTGGGTGTGGGGAGCCAGGCAGGCTCTGCCCCGCACCCAGGAACGGGGTCCCGAGCAGCCTGGGGACACCGACTGCCCTGGTGTCACCGCAGGTCCGTGCTGGGATCCCAACAGGAACTGGAGAGGGATCTGGGGATGTGGAACAGGGGGCTCCATGCTCCTGTGGGCATGAGATCCTTTTTTCCTCTCCTCTTCTCCCTCCTGACACCACTCCCATCCGCTCCTCAGAGCATCCTTCCCCAGGAGGAATTTGGGCCCGTCTGTCTCAAATCCATCTTGCCTCTCAAATCCCGTCTTGCTGACGGATTACCCGTCCCAGCTCCGGCTTAAGGCCGGCTGAGCAGGGACGGGGAAGGGGAGCAGGCGCCCTGTACCCCTCAGTGCTGGACTCACCGCCCGCGGCACCGAGCCCTTCCCGGGGCACCAGCGAGCGCAGAGAGCGCAGCACACCCAGGAGCCACTTCCATCCCCTCCCGGCCCCCCGACGGCAGCCGCAGGGACGCACTCAGCTCTCCATCAGCCGCCGAGCCGCACCCCGGCACCCGGCGAGGGCAGCGGTACCCACTGACCCTTCTCGCCTCCCCCCGCCACGGCCACCCTTACCGGCTTGCACGGTGAAGAGGAGGAGGAGGAAGGCAGCGGCACAGCCCCAGCGGCGGGTGGCCGCGGGCCGGGTGCCCGTCAGCCTGGCCATGGCGTCGCAGGCGCATCTGCCGGGTGCGGCGCACGCTGCGAGCCCGGGGCTTATGTAGGCCACGCGCCCTCCCGGCCCGCGAGCCCGCGCCGCCGCATCGATTGGTGGAAACTGGGACCGGCCAGTTGCCACGGGAACGGCTTCCAGCCTCCCTGCATCCCACCCTGACCCCCAGCCCCAGCCCCGCACCCCGGGGTGCTGCGGGCGGGGCGCCACAGTCGCCGTGCGGCGCCTTCTGCTGGCCCCGCAGCGCCGGAGCCCCCCACGCGTGGCCGCGGCCCTTTGTGCCGGGGTCTTTGCATTCAGGGCACAGCTCGGTGGCCTCCCGCTCCCCCCCGGCTCATGGGTATTCATGCCGGCAGCAGCCCATCATCACCATGGCATCCGCGCTGCCGGCAGGAACTGCCTGCCCTTTTCCCAGCCTTTGCAGCCAAGAGGCCGCCCGTGCGCCCTGTGCGGCCTCCCCTCCCGCCCCGACACTTCTTGGGGGGCTTCATCGTGGGGCTGGGAGCTCCCCCCAAAGCCCCAGTGGCACAGGCTGGGATGGTGCTGGGTGAGCAGCGCCTCAGCCGAGTGGTGCCAGCCCCACTTCGTCTGTGGCCCCGGTGGCACCACGGGGTGGGGACACATCCCACAGAGGAGGCAGCACAGCTCGCAGGGGCACAGCAGCTCCTTATTCACTGCCGAGGAGCCCCGTCCCCCTCACAGCACTTTGATTACAGGCTTAGACACTGTTTCCAGATGTTGAGCGTGGGCAGATGTTGCTGCAGCTGCCGAGGGTGTGGGATCACCATCTGTCCCTGACCCAGGGGCGCGGAGACTGAGGACAAGACACCGATCACCCCCGTGCCGCGCAGCTGCGGCTCCCTGGCCCCTTGCAGGGACGGGCAGGTGGGCGATGCTCAAGCCCTGCGCCCCTACCGGGCGGGGGATCCCCAAAATCGCGGTGCTAGCAGAGAGCCCAGCCCAGGCGGGTGTCCTTGCACCGTGGGGGCCCGGGGGACAGAGCCCCTGTCACGGCACAGCCCTTTCACGGCTCAGCGCGTCCTCCGACGCCTCATTTCACCACCCGCCCGATAAACAACAGCTTGCGGGAGCGTGTGCCCGGCACCGTGCCAGCCCGGGCGGCAGCCACAGCCCGGGGACCCCCGTGTCCCCCGCGGGGACATCGGCTGCTCACGGCGGTGAGGTGACCATGGGGGGACACGGGGGAATCACGGGGCTGGTTCTGGGGGTCACCAGGGGACGGTGACACCCCTCATCCCGCGGTGAGGTGCGGGAGCAGCTGTGCCGGCCCGGAGATTGCGGCTGAGGCGGGGCAGGCTGGCTCACCATAGCGACCTGTGCCAGGCAGCAGCGCCAGGGCATCGCCCCGCGGGCTGCGGGGCACTGGAGAGACGGAGCTGGACCCAGGTCCCCGGCAGCCCCCTCCCTGTGCCGCTGGGGAAACTGAGGCACGGGCACGGTGTCCTGGCAGTGCCAGGACAGAGCCCAGCAGGGACACACAGAATTCGCACTGGTGTGCTCACAGTCGCTCCTCAGAAGTGCCCGCGGACCCAGCTGCCCACTTGCCCCCGGACCACCATTCCCGCCTCCTCGGAGCTCCCCGGTGACCCCTTCCGTGGCCCCCGCGGGAGCTAGGGCCGGTGACGTCCCCGTGCCCAGCCAGCCCGGCCCAGCCCGCGGCTCTGCCCGTGGCTCTGCCCACGGCGCTCTCCCTCCGCCCCGCGTCCCGCTCTCCTGGAGGCTGTGCCATGCTGCGGGTGCCGGCGGGGACAGGGACACCGGCAGGGACACGGAGCCCGGAGAGGACGGGGACACTGCCGGGGACACGGACACTGCCGGGGACACGGACAGCGGTATGTACACCAAGCGCGGGGAAGGTGGCACTGCAAGCGCGGCGGGTGGCACTGGGGCCACCCAGGTGAGAGTCCCTGTCCTGCAGGTTTTGGGGAGCGGGAGCCCGGCCAGGGGGAGCAGAGGGGGGGCCAGAGAGAAGCCGCCTCCCCACAGCAGCACAAAGGGGATGGGGCTGGGAAAGGGTTAAGGCTCTCGAGCCGCGGCTGCAGCCGATCGATGCCCCAGTTCCGCGGGGGACGTGGATGGATGGGACCTCCTTCTGATGAGCCGGAGCTAATTTGCAGTTAATTGGCACCCCTCTGCTCCCCCATCCCCCCCCCTTCTTTTCCCTCGGGCTGCGATCTTGCTTTAGTCCCTGCCGGGAGTTTCAGGGTCGGGAGGTGGGACTCCCCAGGATCCCACACACACCTCGGGCACTTCTGGGGGAGCAGATCCATCCCTGGGGGTCCCGGAACCGGAGAGAGACCTGACCGTCCCTCCAACCCGGACCCGAAGCCTCGAGTGTCTGCGGTGTCTGGGACGAGAGGAATTTGGGGTGTCCTTGGGGCCAGGGTCAGACTGGGAGCAGCGTCGTGCCCCGTGCCCCCTCCCTGAGCTCAGGATCCCCCTTTGCATCCCACAACCCCCAATCCCAGGATCCCCTGCTCCCCATAACCCCCAATCCCAGGACCCCCTGCACCCCATAACCCCCAATCCCAGGACCCCCTGCACCCCATAACCCCCAATCCCAGGATCCCCTGCACCCCATAACCCCCAACCCCAGGATCTCCCATTATCCCTCACCGTTCCCTGGCACTGGGACGGGGGGTGGCGGACCCCCGGGGGATTCAAATTTGGGAGGATTCTGACCAATCAGAACGCAGCGCTCAGCTCTGACCTCACCACTCCCGGGGCGCCCCTCTCCGATTGGGTGGGACCTGGCTCCTCTGAGCCAATAGGAACGCAAAGTTCGGGAAGGGGTGGAGCCCCCCTAATTTATGAATGGGCGAGGGCAGTGTGGGCACGATCCGGGCCTGGGGAGCGGGCAGAGGGATGGGGCAGGGATAGGGCAGGGATAGGACAAGGATGGGGCAGGGATTGGGCAGGGATGGGCCAGATATGGGGCAGGGATCGGGCAGGGGTCGGGCAGGGATGGGGCAGATATGAGGCAAGCATAGGGCAGGGATTGGGCAGGGATGTGGCCGGGGATAGGACAGGGATTAGGTCAGGGACAGGGCAGGGATCGGGGCACAGATAGGGATGCGGATACGGATAAGGATCCGGATTCGGGCGGGGGTGCGGGCAGGGCCGTGGGCAGGGCCGCTGCCAGGCTCCTCCAGCTTTGCGGCTTCAGCCTGAGGAACTGGAAAAGGACCCAGCTGGCAGCCTGGAGATGGCCACCCCACATTCGTCACCACTGGGACCTCCCATCGGCACCTCTGGGTCTTCTCTGCCACCACTGGGAGCCGTCTGGTGGCACCCAGCCCGGGCTGGGGACCAGAGCCTCCCTCTGCTGGCAGCTGCCCAAGAACATGGTGTTTTAATCCGGTTTTCTACAAAAACGGGGCTGAGGGATAAAGAAGGAGCAGCTCTGGCTGCTGGGATGTGGCACAGGGGGCTTGGGGTGCACTGTCCTCCATGGGTGCAGGTTTTGGAGCTGCCCACTGTCCATGGATGCTACAGGACAAGGGAGCTGGGATCCAGCCAAAGTGGGGACACCCTGGTGAGGGTCCCTGTCCTTGAGCCCACAGTGGCATGTCGTGGCTGACCCCCTGCCCAGGTGCCATCAGTACCCCTTGCTGCTCTCTGTCTCTCCTCACAGCCGATCCATGGTGGAAGATGACAGTCCTGGTGCCCAACAGCACGGCGGTGTCGTGGGCACGGTCAGAGCCAGAGCCAGAGCTGGAGCCGTCACCCTGCCTGGTTGGCATCGTCCCCATCGTGTATTACAGCGTCCTGCTGGGGCTGGGGCTGCCAGGTGAGGGGGATGAGGGTGCTGGGGGCTGGAAAGAAAAGTCTTCAGGCTGGAGGGGCTTTACCTGCTCCCTCCCAGCCTTAGACTCTGGCTGTGCTGCCCGGCCCCAGGGCAGGTGCCACTGCCATGGGGACAGATGGTATTTGCATTGCTTGGGCTGGCACACGGAAGAGATTAATCAGCCCAGCAAATCCCCACAGCACTGGGATATTTATAGCTCCCCTCAGCTGGAGCCTGGGCAGCCCCAGGGTCCAGGAGCTGCGGGGTTGGGACTGTGAGCCTCCAGCTCTCACCTCCACCCATCGCTCCCCTCCCTCCAGTGAACATCCTGACTGCCGTGGCCCTGTCCCGCCTGGCCACCAGGACCAAGAAATCGTCATACTGGTACCTGCTGGCCCTGACCACCTCTGACATCCTCACCCAGGTCTTCATCGTCTTCGTGGGCTTCATCCTGCAGACAGCCATCCTGGCACGGGCGGTGCCCAGCGCCTTCATCCACACCGTCAACGTGCTGGAGTTCACAGCCAACCACGCGTCCACCTGGGTCACCGTCCTGCTGACCGTGGACCGCTACGTGGCCCTGTGCCACCCCCTGCGCTACCGCGCCGTGTCCTACCCGCGGCGCACCCGCAAGATCATCGCCGCCGTCTTCGCCGTGGCCCTGGCCACCGGCATCCCCTTCTACTGGTGGCTGGACATGTGGCGTGACGCCGACCCCCCCACGGCGCTGGACACGGCGCTCAAGTGGCTGCACTGCATCACCAGCTACTTCCTGCCCTGCAGCATCTTCCTGGCCACCAACTCCGTCATCATCCGCAAGCTGAAGCGGCGGAGGCGCGCGGGGGGCGGCAAGACCACGGCGCTTCTGCTGGCCGTCACCACCGTCTTCGTCGTGCTCTGGGCTCCCCGCACCGTGGTCATGATGTGCCACCTCTATGTGGCCTCGGTCAGGAGGGACTGGCGCGTGCACCTGGCCTTGGACATCGCCAACATGGTGGCCATGCTCAACACCTCCCTCAACTTCTTCCTCTACTGCTTCGTCAGCCAGACCTTCCGCCGCACGGTGGGCGAGGTGCTGCGGGGACAGCCCCGGCAGGGCTCCCGCCGTGGCAGTGGTCACTTCCCACCCCCAGCCCTGAAACCGCTGAAGCTGCTGGGCAGCACCACGCTCTGAGCGCGGGGACAGCCCCGGCAGGGCTCCCGCCGTGGCAGTGGTCACTTCCCACCCCCAGCCCTGAAACCGCTGAAGCTGCTGGGCAGCACCACGCTCTGAGCCGGGGCAGTGCCCAGCTGGCAGTCCTGGTGCCCACCCAGCCCCACGGACTGCACCGGGACCCGGGGAGACCCCACCGCCCAGAGAGCCAGGGTTAATGCTGGTAGTGCTGGCAGGAGGAGCTGGTTGTGCCCAGGCTCATTTGGGGATATTTTGCGGCAGCAGCAAGCCAGGATGGGCAGCTCAGCCCTACCCACGCTCAGCCCCTCACACAACTTTGGAACTCATCCAGGGAGCTCACTCAGGACATGCCCCAGCTCAGTGGCACCGAGGGTCCTGCAGAGCCCGGGAGCTGCCCGTGGTGAGGGGTGGAGGGCACAAGTGAGATCCTGCAAGCCCTGACAAGGACGTGGTGCCCGCTGGGTGCCACTCCATAAACTGCCGTGCTGAGTCCAAATCTCGGCCTGGCTCCGGCTCCCTGCGGGCAGCTGGAACGGAGGCACTAGTGCCAGCACCTCTGGCACAGTGTCCCTCTGCCCTGCCCACCCCAATGTCCCTGCCCTGCTGGCGGGGAGTGCTGGAGGGAGCACCCACAGGGTCTGCTGTCCCCAGTAGTGCGGTCTGGATGTGTGGTAGGATCACAGCTCCTGGCCCCCACTCATTAATCCCCCTGGCAGCAGCCCCCCGAGCAATGCCCCCCTGCATCGAGTGTACCCAGTGCTGCCTTCCCAGTTACACCAGTTCCGAACTGGCGTGACACCGGAGGAGCGGCCGTGCCGTTCCAGCCTGTCCGCAGCTGCCAGCAGAGGGCAGGGATGGGACACTGCGGAGCTGGCACTGCCGGGGCAGGGAGCTGGCACCCCCAGACCCCAAACCAGCCTTGCCGCCACCCTAATTCCCCGTAAGGTTCTTAGCGTAATCCCCCAAAACCGTCCGGCCTTTCCGCTCTGATTCGCGAGACGGGGCAGGACAGACCCAGGGGGTGCCCGGGGGGACAAACAGGACCTCAGCTGGGTCTCGGCAGGGCACAGAGACACCCCCGAACCCCACCAGACCCCCCCGCCCACCCCCGAGCCCAGGCTGTGCCTGCACTGGGGCGGGGATGGGGCGCAGCCTTTGCCCCCAGGGTGTGGGGCTGACCCACTCACGGACCCAGCCTGCCCCCGCACCCGGGTCGTTCTCCGGCGGGGACAGACCCCAGCGGGGATGTCACCTCTTGCCAGGCCGGATCCCTCCCGGGGGACAGGGTTAAAGCCCGACCCGGTGGCGCGAGAGGTACTTGGGAGGTTCTCGCTCCATTAATTCTGGCACGTGAGGAGAGCAGAACCGGGAAGGGATTAGTTATTAACCCGACCGCGGGCAGGGGCTGAGGGGCCGCGGGGCGGGGGGCTCGGCTGCCTCGGGAACCCTCGGCGGGAGCTCCGGGATTGCCACCGCCCCCCCCCGATTGCCACCGGCCCCCCTGTGCCAACCGGTGCGTATTTACTTGGCAAAGGAGGTGGAAATGTGCTGACGGCTCCGCTGGGAGCGGCTCCGAGCCCCGGCCGGAGCTGAGGGAGGCTCTGGGAGGGCAGCAGGGACCCCCGGCCCCACGTCCGGCTCTCGCCTTGCCGAGGGGAGCCGGGGTTCAGCCAGCCGTGCCACCGTGCCACCGTGCCAGCCGTGCCACCGTGCCAGCCGTGCCACCGTGCCAGCCGTGCCAGCCGCGCGTCCCTGCGGCTCCCGAGGAAAGGTAAGCTTGGAAAAAATGCGCCCGGCGTGCTGATGTTTTCGGATAGAGTCTGGCCGGGGTCCAGGTCCCGGTGCTGAGCGACATCGCAGCCCCTCACTGTGGCCTCTGTGCTGGAAGGACCAGTTCTGCCCAGTTCCAGCACTGGGACCGCGGTTCCGAGCCCACCCAGAGCACCGGGAGCTGGGATCGGGCTCTGCCCGTTCCAAGAGGTCAGGGCCGGGGATTCACCGCCCCGAGAGGAAACCGAGGGCAGCACATGGTGGGCATCACCCCCAGTGACCCCACAGCCCGTTGGGGTCTTTCTGTAGCACCTCCAAAAACACCGGGAGCGAGCAATTTGGGCTGGAAACGCGGGCAGGGTCCCTATAAGAATAGGGAGCAGAAAACGCGCACAGGGGGTGGAACATGAGGGTCTCCGTGGGAAAAGAGCTGAAATCACCCGCCGTGGGGGGATGGGGGGCGGTTCCCGTGGGAAGGGGAGGAGGAAATCACCCGCCAAGGAGGGGGACACAAAGGCAAACCCTGCGCGGCCGCGGGGCAGCCTCGGCGGGACGGACGGCTGCCGGTGGCCCCACGGGGGGTCACGGGGGTCTCGTGCTGACTCAGCAGCCGGGAAAGACTCCGGCGGAAGGAAGCAGCCGGTGGAGAGGCCGGGCTGCGGTGTGGGGGCGGCAGGACAAGCGGCCTCCGCTCCCGGCACCGCTTATCCAAGGCTGAGCCTTTCCCGGCTGCCCAATCCTGGAGCCTGCGCTCCAAATCCCTTGGGAAACTGAGGCACGAGGGCCGCTGCAGAGCCCCTCGCCTGCACTGGGATGATCCAATCCCAAAAACCATCCTGAAACCAAATAATCTTTAGCAAGAGGGCGGGAGGGTGGCGGTGGGGCTGAGCCTGGACACACCGTGCTGTCCCCGGGGGCTCCGGCGGGCGCCGCTCCTTGTGCCACGGCTGCCGCCGGTTCCGGTGGGATCCGGTCCTGCCACCGGCGGCTCTGCTGCCCTTTCTGCCCGGATTGTTTTCATCCCGGCCTGGATTGGGGCAGGCCCCGCCGGAGGCACATTGAACTTTCCTCTGCATCCTTCACCCTCTTGCTTCACTCTCCCGAAATAGCAGCGCCTGCCTGGAAACCTCTCCGAGGGCTGGCGTGGCCCCCGGGGTGCCCCAAATCTCCCAGGGCTTTTCCCCATCCCCAGGGATGAATGGGGTGATTGTGGGGTGCCCATTCCAACTGCAGGGTCGCGGCCACCCCCGTGGGGCAGGAACCACCAAACCCTGCCAGTGTCCCGAGCTGAGGCTTCCCTGCTCCCCGGCCCTCTGCAGAAAGGGCTTTTCTGGGGTTTCTCTGAGGTTTTTTGGGTCCTGCTGCCCTGCCAAGGGCTCCAGCTTTATCCATCAGCTGACATTCCTGCGGGAGGCCCCTCCAGGCCGGTTATCCTTACACGATGGGGCCGCCTATGGAGCGCCACTCCCGCACCCACCCCAGCGCCCACCGGAGGTGGAAGATCCCTTGTGGGTGACAAAGACCCCGATGCTCCGTCCCTTGTCCCTTGAGGGTCTTTCTTCACGTGCAGCGCTCAGCAGGGCCGGGCTGGGACCCCCAGACTCATCACACCGATGGCCAGGTGGGGTCCCCCCTGTTCCTCCCCTCCCAGTGCGGGCTCTTCCCCCCCAGCAGCCCCCTCCGTGCCCCGGTGCGGCGGGGCAGGTCCCGGCCGGCCCCAATCGCGCTCCCGGGGCCGAGCCGCACCTCGGGGAGGGGCCGGGCCAGGCAGGCGCACGGTGCGGCGGCACCGGGGCTGGCTCGGCTCGGCTCGGCTCGGCTCGGCACGGGGGGAGCGGAGCGCCGGGCACCGGGGGCTGCGGCCGGTGAGCGGGGCGGGGAAGGTGGGGACGAGCCCTGCGGGACCGGGGGGCACCGGCAACTCCGACGGGAAGAGACCGGGACCGGGACCGAGAGCCGTCCGCCCCCGCAGCTCCTCCGGCCGGAGGGCTGGGGGCGGCTCCGGCGGAGTTTCGGGGCCAGGAGCTGGCAGGAGCGCCGGGAAACACCGGGACGGTGCGGGATGGGGGTGCGGGAGGAGCGGGAGGGGGGAACCGGCCGGAGGGGAAGGGGAAGAGGGACGGGAGTGCGGCGGGACCGGGCCGGGGGAACGGGGGAAGCCGGCGGGCGATGCGAGGGACCGGGCGGGGTTGCAGGAGGAGCAGAACTGGGAGCGCGGGGGAAAACCGAGGGAAGAGTGCGGGGGTACCGGGCTGGAGGTGGCGGGGAAGCCGGGCTGGGGAACGCGGTGGGAACCGGAGGTGGCGGAGCTCCTGGAACCCGCGGGCACAGGGACTCCGTCCCAGCGCGGTGCTGCGGGTCCCTGTCCCCATCCCGGGCCTGGGGGGTTCCCAGCTCGGGGCGCCCCTCGGGGGACCGGGGCTCCCTGCTCCATGCCCCTGCATGTCCTTGCTGGGGTCTCCTCTCGGTTTCCTCCCCCAGCAGTGAGGCTGCAGCTTCCTCGCTGCCTCCTCCTCCCCGTGCCCACCGTGGGGTAGCAGGAACGGGGTGGACACAGTGGGGACAGGGACTGGGACCCCGTGCCGTGCTGTGCTGTGCCGTGCCAGGCTGCGGCTGCCTGCGTGCCAGCAGGCTGGACATGCAACCTGCACTGGGCTGGTGCCCAAAGCCAGAGGGAAGTGGGACAGGAGAACTGGAAAGAAGAA
>WBND01001135.1:185258-201327 GCA_013398595.1 Tychaedon coryphoeus
CCCCCAAGACTGGCACCAGCACTGAGGGTCTCCTCTTTCCCTGCAGCCCCCAAACAGCCCCAGAGAGGGGGCCCCGCGCCCCCACCCCGCCAACACCTGCGGCTCCCGGAGGAATTCAGACACTGCAGCAGAGGCCGGCGGCACCTCGGACACTCCGGGAAGGGACAGCGGGACAGCCACCCCTAATGGTGACAGGGGGGACCCTCCTGCAGTGCCCCCCCCGCCCACCCACTGCTGTGGGACCGGCTGCCCCAACTGTGTGTGGGTGGCGTACGTGGAGGAGCTGCTGGAGCGGCACCGGGACGGCGGAGCCCAGGCCTTGGCGGCCGTGGAGCAGCACGTGGAGGATGAGAACATCAAAATGATCCTCAGGATGGAGATCAAGCTGCGTGCCAGGAAGGACTGAGCCTCCCTTGGGGACCCCAGGCTGGTGGGAGACACCCCTGGAGTGACAGGACCTGGATTTGGTTTATTTATAGGGTTTATTGTGTGCTGAGCACGGGATCCTGGGGGTGTCACGCGAGGTTGGGTCACCTCCTGTGTCAGAGGGAGCTGCCCTTGGGGACAGGCGGTGGCTCAGGCCCGTGCTGAGCCCCGGATTTCCCAGGAGCTGCATGCTGTGTCCTCCCCGGCCTGACAAATCCCTGCCAAGGGCAGGCTGGGGCAGCCCTCCTCCTCCTGTGCTCCCAGCTGGGATTTAAGCACCTTGGGGGGATTTTCAGCACCTTGGCCGTGGCCTAGTGATGGGGAGGGCTGGGGGGCAGTGCCAGACCCCTCCCCACTGGCACCACAAAGCCTCTTAGGGGGGAGGGCTCCGGGAGGCAGTGTGTGGCAGCGAGCACGTGTGTGGCAGCGAGCACGTGGGAAGCAGCAGCCTCCTGTCAAGGACACTGGCCCTGTCCCTGGTGTCACATCCTGCCAGGCTCCTCTCCAAGGTGCCTTTTCTGCCTCTATCTTCAATCCCCATAAACTTGTCCTAAACCCTCCCCTCCATCCTGGGGGATTCACAGACACCGAGACCCACACAGATCCCCCCACATGATCCCAGGACAAGGTCCCCAAGAGGCCACCAAGCTCTCAAGTGTCACTCACTAATGAACCCTAATTAACAGCCAGGCTCTGCTCTCTGCCAGGGAAGTAGGTGGTTCTCCATGGAAAACACTCCTGGATCCCTTTAATCGTATTTGTTAGAGCCCAACTAATTGCAATTAGTGGCAGGGTCTGAAGTTCAATTAAAGTGTGCCAAGATTAGTCTGTTTTTAATTGCTTTAGTGCTGGATTAGGGAAGCTTTGGAGTGACACTGGCTGTGGGCATGGGCTGCCAGAGCAGGACCCCCACCCAGGCTGGGATGGAGACTGGAATGGGGTTCCCATTGCTCTCTTTGGGATCAGGGGACACGGGGGGAATCTCTTTGGGAATGGGATCCCCCCACGTGGGATCCACTGCCCACCCACCCCGGTCAGGGCTAATCCTGACACCTCCTCCTCTCCAGAGCAGGGGAAGGACACTGGATTACCCCTGGGGAAAGAAGGGAGGTAAATAATCCTATTACCCCCGGGCAGGATAAATCTCCCTCCCCGAAAAGCCCCCCAGAACATCTCTGGGCTGCAGGACGGAGGGAGCAGCTCTGGAATCGTGGGACTCTGTGAGTCAGGGATTCGGGGCTGGGAGGGGATGTGGGGTTGCTTTGCTGCTCTTCCTGCACCCAGAAGCATCCAGGAACAGCTCCCTGGGTTGCATCCTTGTTCCCGGGGATGTGCCCAGGTCTGCAGCAGGGCCAAATCCCTCCTGCTGATCCCAGAGCTGGGCTTGTGCCACAAAATGCCCACTCCTGGTGCTGTGGGCCATCCTCTGCTCCCCCTTCCCAGCCTGGGGTACCCCCACCCTCCAGCACAGACCTGGTGCAAGCCATGGGAGGGTCCTGGGGGGTCCCCAGGTTGTGTGGGGTGGGGGACAAGGGAGGAAGGAGCAGCCCTGGTGCCCCCAGGATTCCCTTCCCTGCCTTTGGGGGTTAATGGCTAAGCTGGGCTGAGCCAGCATTGTGGGGAGGGGGCTCTGCAAAGCCCTGTGTGGGCACAGGGTGGGAGGAGAAGCTGGTGCCCCCCGTTTATTTCCCTGCAGAGGGTGTGAGGAGCCACCCCGTGCCAGTGCCAGACCGCAGGGAGCGCCGTGAGCCGGGGCTGCCAGCCCCCCACAGCCATGAGCCTGGAGCCCCCCAAACCGGAGCTCAAATCGGCCACCAGGGTCACCGGGGGTCCCGCCACCCCCCGCAAGGGACCCCCCAAGTTCAAACAGAGACAGACGAGGCAGTTCAAGAGCAAACCCCCCAAAAAGGGGGTGCAGGGGTGAGTGGGGAAGGGCTCTGGGATGAGAGGGGGGTCCTGCCTGAGGTCAGGCCAGACAATCCCTGTTTCCTTGCAGGTTTGGTGACGACATCCCAGGCATGGAGGGGTTGGGAACAGGTATGGGAATGGCAGCCCTTTGGCAGCAGGGTGGGGGCAGGGGCTGTGTGGGGTCACAGTGCCACAACCTCTGTCCCCTCTCTCCTCAGACATCACTGTCATCTGTCCCTGGGAAGCCTTCAGCCACCTGGAGCTGCACGAGCTGGCTCAGTATGGAATCATTTAGGATTTGGGCAGACTCACCAATCCTGTAGTGCTGTGTAGGTCAAGGCCCCCCCCTGCCTGTGCTGGGGGCCTCAGCTTGGAAAAATTCTCATTAAACCCAAATGAGCTCAGGAGTCAGTGTTGTGGGCTGGGGAGGAGGGAAAGCGGCTCCCCACGGCCTGGGGTGGGATGGGCAGGACACAGATGGGGGTCAGGATTCTGACAAGGTTTATTTGGGGCTGGACATCCAGACATCCCCAAATCCCCACCCCAGGACAACTGCAATGTCCCTGCACACCTCAGCAGCAGCACCAGTGGTGATGGTTCCACGGACACAACACGGATGGGTTCAGGATTTTGACAAAGTTTATTTGGGATCAAACCATAACCCAACCCCCTGCATATCCCAATCCCCACATTGCCCTCACTCCCACACCCTCACAGCCGTGATATCCCTGAGCACCCTCAGTGCCATGAGCGCTCCTACGGCCTCCAGCAGCAGCAGGACGGTGGCAGCGGTGGCGATGGCCCCGGCCTGGCCCCGCAGCCACGCGCCCAGCGCGGCCCCACAGCCCCCCGTGTGCACCACGGCCCCTGCTGCCGCCGCCCCCAGCCCCAGCACCCCAAATCCACACTGGATGTTGGGCACAGCGCCGTTCTGCAGCGGGTCCTGGCAGCAGGAGGCAGGGACGCCGCACGCCTGCACGCCCGGGGCGCTGCAGTTGAAGTACCTGCAGGATGGACACAGATGTGGGGTCACGAACATTTGGGGTGTGGGGATGGGTTTACCCACAACCCCAACCACAGAACTGGACACCATCCGTGGGTGGCAGCTCATCCCTCTCTGGAACTTCTGGGGCTCCCACCACCCCAAACAGGAGTCCCCAGCACAGACCCTACAAGGAATGGGGGGACTTCAGCTCTGTGGTGGGGATGGGGTCCTACAGAAGAGGTTTTCTGCCCCCTGATGGGCATGGTGTCCTATACCAAACAGAGTTTTCAGCCCCGTGGTGTGGATGGGGTCCCCAACACACCCCTCTGGCCCCAACTCACGGGTTGCTCTCCCAGTCGCGGTAGGACTCGAGGCCGCAGCACTGGAGGCTCCGCTGCACCTCATCCACCAGGAACTGCAGGTCGGGATCCTCCTGGTAGCGCAGGAGGCAGAGCAGCAGCAGGTCCCGCAGCGCGTCCCGCAGCCGCCGCCGCGCCAGCAGCAGCAGGAGCCCCCCCAGCACCTCCAGCCCCCCAAAAGCCAGCACAGCACCCAGGAAGAAGCGCAGCAGGCAGGGGCTGGCTCGGAAGGCACCCAGGCAACCAGCCAGGGATACAGCACTGGTCCCCAGCCCTGCCAGCACGAAGAGCAGCATGGGGTCCGAGCTTAGGGGCACCCCCCCGGGTAGGGGGCTCTTGGCCAGCAGCCCCCAGACCCCCACAGCGAGGGTCAGCAGCCCCAGCAGGAGGAAGAGGAGGTTCCAGAGGAAGGCCAGGTAGCGCACACAGTAGCTGAAGGGGCTCAGTTTGGGGGGGTCGGGGTACCACACCCCGCGATCCTGCTCGGCTGTGTCGTCATCCTCATCGTTATCAAAGGAGGAGTAGGGCAGCTCCGCCAGCCTGGATGCCTGCACGGACAGAGGAGCCACTCACAGCCCCCCAGAAATGTTCCTCCAGCCCGTGGACCTCATCCCATAGCTGGACACTGCCACGGGCTCCTGGAGCCACCTTACACAGCCTTGCTTAGCCCCAAACCCAGCCCTGCTCATCACGGGATTCTGCAGGGGAGCATCCCAAAGACTCTGACCCTAAGGGACAACCCCAGATCCATCCCTATAGAGATCCCCAGGGATGCAACACGCTGCTACCCGGGGAGAGGGGGCGGAACATGAGGTGCACAGTTAAGGGGTCCCGTGGGAGAGGAGTGGGGGCCCCGGGATTACCTGGGGCAGCAGCCGGGTGCCCTCCCCACGGGGCTGGAACAAGCGGACTCTGCTCAGCACCATCGCCGTTACCTCGTGCCCGGACCCGTCACACTCCCATCATGTGAGGGACTGCGGGCGGGCTTAAATGAGGCTGTGTGTGCCGCTCCACAGCTGGGCACGATGCCCCCACCCACCCACGGCCACAGGTGGCCCCGATATCCCCCTGCTCCACAGCTGGAGCCGATCCCTCCCTCCAACACCGCGGGGCCCCTCCGAAGGCACCGGGGGGGCTGGTCGCCTGCGGAACTAAACAGCGAGTGCGGCGGCGGAAGGGGGACACTTGTTCTGTAGCACCGAGGCAGCCCGGGGGACCATTATGACAGTAACACCGAGGCACAGGGGGACGACTTGGTGGTGACGCCGGAGTAGGAACCTTGATGCGGCGGAACGCGAGCGCGGGGCGCGGGGCCGGCGGGGCGGGCGCGAGGGCGGGCCGGTCCCGGGAGGCGGCGGGCCGGGCCGGGCCGGGAGGAGCCGGGCAGGGCCGGGCAGGGAAGGGCCGGGAGAAGCGGAGCGGGACGGGCCGCACCGGGCCGTGTCTGTGCGGCGCGGCGAGCCCCGGGCCCGCGGGCAGCGCCATGGCCGAGACGATTGTGAGTGCGGCCGGGGGAGGGGCGATGAGGCAGCAGATTCCTGTGGGGCCGGGACGCGGCACCGGGCCGGGGGGCCGGGGCCTGGGCAGCCCCCCGAGCGGTTCCCCGTGGTTTTGCCCGCGGGGGTCGGGGCTGTGAGCCTGCGGTGCTGCTCAGCCGCGGGCAGGGGGCTCGGGCCGGGAGGAGAAGGGGCTGCTTGCTCCGGTGAAGGGCTCCCGGCCCCGGCCCGGCGGATTTGTTCCCCGGAGGGAAGTTGGGAGAGTGGAAAGGGGCTCCTGCGGGGTGACGGACAGCTGCCCGTGTCCCCTGCCGTGCCCGTGTCCCCGTGTCACACCGGACCGGTTGAGCGTCTCCTTTAGAACTGCTCGAGTCCCCCTCAGCGCTCCGGGGACACCGATATTTACATTTTCCCTTCTCTGCCTGTCCCCGGAGGATTCCCCTCGCCCATTCCCCCCAGATCTGCAGCTGCTGCCGTGCAGGAGCTCAGGTTTCCCGGGAGCAGCTGGAGCCCCGTGGCTCTCCCCCCTCCCTCGTTACCGGGGCTCAGCCACGGCCAGTGCAGTGCCCAGTAACACCAGTTGGGCCGATGCCTGTGTGAATAACACCCCTTGGAAGGTCTCATCCACCCTTCTGAAGGTCTAATTCCATCTCTGAGGTCAGAGCTTTGGCCAAAGGTGTTTTCTTTGGAGCCAACTCGTGCCAAGAGCCCGGAGCATTGCAATGATTCCCCCCGTGCTCACAGACTCACCCAGAACTGCTCTCCTGGCTGTTTCCAGGCCCCGTGGAAGGTGGAAACAGGAGGGAGGAGTGGGAGCCATGGGGCTGGTGGCTCAGAGTGGGCTCTGTCCCCCCTCCCTGACTCAGTGTTCCCTCATTCCCAGATTATCCGTGTGCAGTCGCCGGAGGGAGTGAAGAGAATCACGGCCACGAAGAGAGAAACGGTGGGAACGTTCCTCAAAAAGGTACCCCAGGATCCCCAGTGCCTTCCCATGGGATGGGGCAGGGCTCCCGTGGCTCTGTCCTGTGGGAGATCTGTGTTTAACCCCCCTGGCAGCAGTGAGGAACAGCATTCCATGTGGAAAAACACACTTTGATTGGTGTAGCTTGTGTTGTTCCAGAGGGCTAATAACAAATTTACAGAAAAAACTCCCTCAGCTTCTCCGCTGAGGCTTCCTGGGATGGGAACTTCAGTGGGAAGGACTTTTTGGGGTTCTCCCAAAGAAGTGGCAGCTGGGAAGCAGAAGGGGAGCTGTGAGATGGTCAAACCTGCTGCTCCAGGCAGGTTCCAGGCTGGCTCAGCTGCTGGATTTGGGCTTGGAATATGGTTTGGATGTGCTGTGTGTGCTCCTGGGTTTGGAGAGAGCAAGGGAGGGATGGAGTGAGATCTCAGGAGCTCCTGGAGAGGGGAATATGCCAGGTGGGAGCTCTTGGCTCTGCTGTGATGCAGCTGCTCTGTGTTCTTCAGGAGTGAGCAGTTCTCCCTCTGCTTCCCTCCTGGAATTCCTCTGGAGCCTGGGACTGGGGGTTCTTCGCTCCGTGACGTGTATTCCCAAAGGGAAGGGAATGGGAGCAGGTGGAAACCTTCCCTTTGTGAGTCACAGCTTTGTCTGGAGCTGTGGCCAGACAGGACAGCATTCCCTGACAGCATTCCCACCTGGCCAGGAAAAATCCTGATGTTTTTCAGGGCTGGCTCAGGGACACTCCCTGCAGCCTCAGCCAAGGCAAGAGGAGCTCCCAGGATCTCTGGAGCCTGTGCAGAAGCAGCTGCTGCTTTCCAGGGCTCAGGTTACCTCAGGGAACAATCAGGCTGGAAAACACTTCCTGCCAGGACAAAAGCACCTGGAATTGCCTGTTGGTCTGGGGAAGGCTCTGTCCTCTGGCTGAGCTGGAACAGAGACATGTTTGGGTTTATTTCCTGCTGCAGGGTTTGCTTGGAAGAGGAGAGTGGCAAATTTTCCCACCTGAGGTCTGTGTTTTATCTAAATCCAGGTCTTTGCTACCTGTGCTGTGGATTTGAACACTGGAATGTTCACCCAGGGGCTGGGTTTGATGTTTAGGGGGATAGCTGGAGTTAGAGAGGTGTCAGATTGCTGCTTCCATACCAGGAATTAACCTGGATCTGCTCCAGAAGTGCTCAGGGAATAAAGTGCTGGAGAATCTTCCCTGTCTCCTGTGGCACATCCCGTGGAAAAGCACCAAAAAAATTTACTGTGGGTGTGCTCAGAATCAGGAATTAGCTCCAACCTGTTGTGGGATCTGTCTGCTCCCAAAAATGGAATTCTGTGGCCTGAGGAGCAGGAGCTGTTCCTTGTGAAAGGGTCCCATTCACAGAGACTGCTCTGTGCTGCAAATCACAGCCAAGCTGACAGGAAAAAAACTGCTTTTCGTGGCTGTGCTCATGTGACAGCTCTTCATGGCTCATCAGATTTGTCCTGTGGGCAGGATCCCATCCCTGACTCTGACCAGAGCCACAGGGATTGTTTTATTAATAAAAATAAAGGCCTTTCACTTCAGAATTTATGGCACAGCCTGGCAAATAGACAAACTTTCAACCCCACTTTGAAACTGATGAAGTTCTCAAGGGGCCAAATGTGCAAATTATTTTTGCTGGGAAGAGGTGTTGGAGTGATTCCAAGTAAACCAGACTTAATCTGAGCTGGGAAAACCTGCCTGGGGACTGAGGGGTGGCTGCTGTGGGAGAGAATTCCATGGGAGAGAGGGGAAAAGGGGGGAAAATGAGACAGAACAGCAGGAAGAGGTTGGGTGAAGCAGCTGGGAGGTGGGAATGGAGCTGAGGGCAAAAGATGCACAGAGGTGGAAGTGTGGATTGTGGAATTCTGCTTGCAGGAGGATGGGAATGACTTGGTAGTGCATGCTGGTGCAGCTGGAGCAGGAAAACTGGGAAAATGGAGAAGTTTCTCCCTCCAGTCATGCAGTGCTTGCCTGGCTGCAGCTGAAACTCTGCATTTGTGTTGTGTGAGGCAGAGACAGTTCTGGTGAAGTTGTTTAAGCTCTTGTTTTAATCCATTGCTTGTTTTTCCAGGTGTTTCCATCTCTTGCTATCCCGAGCTCAGGAATGGGGGTGAATTGAGCTGAACTTCTGGAGGAGAAGTTCTCTGGGATTAGCTGTGGCTCTGAGCCTCTTTCAGGAGGCTCACACCTCACACCTTGTCCCTTCTCCCTGTGCTCCAGGTGGCCAAGGAATTTGGGTTCAGGAATAATGGCTTTTCTGTGTACACCAACCGCAACAGGACCGGGGAGATCACGGCAGCACAGAACAAATCCCTCAACCTGCTCAAGATCAAGTGAGTCCTCACCAGGAGGGGGGCTCTGCTTGGGGCTTCCAAAATGGGAAAAGTCACATCCCAGGAGTGCCCAGCTTCCAGTTTGGGATTGGGGAGGGAGGTCTTGGTGGCTGTGCTGGAATGGGGGATCACAGTGACACAGGAGAGGTGGTGGCTGTCCCTTGGGTCACTCCTTGGGGTGTGTTTGCTGTGGGGAGTCTTCATCCTGGATTTCCTTCCCTAATCCCTGCTTTCACCTCTTTGTCCCAGCTTTCCCTGCCTCATCCCCACTTTCCCTCTCTCGTGCCCAGCTTTCCCTGCCTTGTCCCCCCACCTGCCCTCCTATATCCCCGTTTTCACCCTTTCATCCCTGCTTTCCCTCCCTCACCCTCCTTTCCCTACCTCATCCCAGCTTTCTCTCCCACATCCTTGTTTTCACTCCTTTATCCCAACTCCCTACTCCGTATTTTTCCTTCAGCTTTGTCTCTTGATGGAAGGATTTGCATTTATTGCAAATAAAAGCAGGAAGAGGTGGCTTACGGAGCAGCTTCCACCTGTGCTGCTCTGGTTGGAATATTCCATATTCCACACTCCTCTCACATTCCATGGAAGTTGGCTGCCTGCTGGGAAGCACCTGCAGCTTCCTGGGTGTTGTCTCCCACACCTCCCACTACCCTTGTGCTGTTTCCCACCCTGCAGGCACGGGGATATGCTGTTCCTGTATCCCTCCAGCCCAGCTGGCTCCTCCTCAGAGACCATGGACACCTCTGTCTCCCAAAATTCCCGGCCTGGGGGGGCCCCCCAGGTGGTGGAAGATGAGATTGACCAGTACCTGATCAAGCAGGATGGGAAGATTTACCGGAACCGAGACCAGCAGCTGTGAGTGGGGCTGGGTCCTGTTCCTGCCCAGGGGTCTGGGGCTCACCAGAGCCTGGAGTGTGATGGCCCAGCCCAGCAGTCAGGAAAATACTGTGGGAGCTGCCCTTGCCTCCATCCTGAGAGCCCTGGGGACATTCTCAAGGGAAAACAGCCCCTACCATTGTCCTGGGAGGTTCAGTGGGCCCAGGGAGGAAGCAGATGCCCAAATCCCAGGGGTTTTGGAAGTTTTCACTCAGAGCAATCATTGTTCTGATGGAGGAGAGCTTGGTTTTTGTGCTCCTAGAGCATGTGGAATTCTCTAGATAACAATTCCTGCATTCTGCATTCTTCCTGGGCAGGGTTAGGTGGGATATTGGGAAGAAATTTGACCTTTGAGGCTCTGGCACAGGGTGCCCAGAGAAGCTGTGGCTGCCCCTGGATCCCTGGAAGTGTCCAAGGCCAGGTTGGATGGGGCTGGGAGCACCTTGGGATAATGGAAAGTGTCCCTGTTGTGGCAGGGGGTGGAATGAGATGAGCTTTAAGGTCCCTCCAACCCAAACCATTCCAAGATTTACTGTTCCAAGCAGGAGCACTCTGTGCCTTCAGATTCAGCCACTCCTCATAACAGAAAACATGGAAGGGAAGGAGTGGAAGTATCCAGTGGCAGAGGTTTGGAAGTGGGATTTGGGTCTCTGCCTGCTCTGGCTTCCCTTCATCACATGTCTGCCTGACCTCTCCATGGAACCAGGGACTCCCTTTTGCTCACAAAAATGCACCAAAGTCCAACTTCCCAAAGCTCTTCCATGCAAGAGGCTTAGGGAAACAAAGCAGCTTCTCTTTGTGTAAAAATAACAACAAGTTAAACCCACCCAAAATCTGCTCTGGTGCTACTAAAACATCCTCTGCTGGGAGGGGGCTTTTATTACTCTGTGTTAATATCCCAGTTGGGCCTGATGTCTGCACTGGTTGTTGCCTTGGGGCTGGAACCCTCCAGAATAAAACTCTTGAAAAGGTTGGAGGGAAAATTTTAAAGGTAAAACAGAATGATTTGCCCTTCCCCTTGGGCTTGTCCTCCACATGGTTTATCTGCAGTGCTGCAGCAATGAGGAAGTTGGTGTTAAACCCTCCCTGACCTTCCCAGCTGACCGTAAATGATGGGATGTCACATCACTGGAGCAATAAAGGCAAACCCACCACTCTGTGGCAGAAATGTTGCCTTGAACTTGCCCACGTTTTTCAGAGGAATTGATGGAGCTGTTCCTAGCAGGGAGCCGAGGCCCAGGGGAGGCTGTGAGGATAAAAGGAGTGGTCTGGGCTGATTCCTGGCTTTGGCAGTGTGGATCAATCTCCAGTGAAGGATGCTGAGTGCTTTAGCAGCATTTAACTCTCCTTTCTGTACATTATCTGCCACAAAACATCCTTAAAAAAACTTTCCATAGCCCAACCTCCCTGCTCCTCTCCTGGGCTCTTCTTTTGGAAACCAGCACTGACCTGCTGCTGGGGATGTTTTATTGTTGGTTTAGAGTTTTTTTTTTAAAGCAATCACCACAAAAGGAGATGTTTTCCCCTCTGTAACTTCACCCAGCAGGACTTTATCTGCCTGATAAACACACACTTTGCTGGTTGTTCCTGCCCTGCCTGATAAAGGATGAACATTTTGGGTGGCTTTTGGTTAAAATCACCCTGCCACATGGGGGATGGGGAATTGCTCAGAGCTCATGTAGATCTTCTCCACCAGAGAAACTTCTACAGGCTGATTTTTCCATGAATAAATAAGATTTATTCCTCCTTCAGTTTCCAGGTGAAATGAGATTTAACCCCAGTTCTTTCTCTCTCTCTGCCCAGGTGTCGCCACGGCCCCTTGGGTAAATGTGTGCACTGTGTCCCACTGGAGGTAAGAGCCCCAGGAAGGTGCTACAGACTCACCTCTGTTCCTCCCAGTATGAACACTTTTCCTAGGAATACTGCCTGCCAGGAGGTGGCAGCTCCAGGCTGGAATCCTGCCATGCACTGCCAGAGCTGCTGGTTCTGGGATCACTAAAGCTTGAGGCCTTTGTGGCCCTGGGTTGATCCTGGTTAAAGCTGATTTTTCTCCAGTAATGAGTTTAACAGAAAGCGCTTCAAGAAAGCTCCATTCTTCTTCAGTCTTCAATTTCCCCTGGATCTTCTTGTTTTGTCCCCTCTCTCCTGGATCCCAGCACTTCCCAGTTTAACCACGTGGGACAGTGGAAGGTGTCACTGCCCATGGCAGGGGGTGGAATGGGATGAGCTTTAAAGCCCTTCCCAACCCAAACACTCCATGGTTTTCCAGGTTGAAGCAGCTTTAGTGACACCTCCAAACATGCTGGGCTCCAAACCTGTGGTATGAAGCAGCAGAGGGGATTCTGGCTGTTCCAGGATGGCTCTTCCCCCCTGCTGGAAGTGCTCTGAGAGTCCTTGGCCGTGTTGGAACAGCTGGGCCTGTTGTTTGTTGTTAGATATTGAAACGAAAAAGCTTTTTGCTGTTGAGATTCTGATTTGTGAGGCCAATCTGTTCCCAGAGCAGGAGGCCACCATTAAACTCCCCGTTGTAAAGCTCCACTGTTTGCATCCCAGTAGTAGCTGCCTTGAAAATGAGCCTGAATTTCCTTGATTGCTTCCACATTGGCGGGGTTGAGTGTGGAACATGCATTTGCTGAGGGATCAGGGTGTTATCAGACAGGTGTGTGACCTGGCTCTGCTCTGTGCCGTGTTTTTGGCAGCCCTTCGATGAGGATTATTTGAACCATCTGGAGCCTCCTGTGAAGCACATGTCATTCCATGCCTACATCAGGAAGCTGACCGGAGGGGCAGACAAGTAAGGAAATCTCTGGGTTTAAGGGAATCTGGTTGGAGCTTTGTTTTTTTTAACACAAATGAAAGTACAGGCAGATCTCTGTGTTGGACACGAGGATTGAATGGCAAACAGAGGAGAAAAAAACACATTAAAAAGTTGACATTAAAAGGAAAAGGCAGGAGGGGAAAATTAAGTCTGTCTTTTTATTTTATGTCCCCATTTTATTTCTATTTTTCCTTTTCCTCTGGCAATATAATTCCTTCTAGGAAACACTCCTGATGGAAAGAAAGAAGTTCGCTAATTACACCAAGCTCCAAACCTGTTTCTCAGACTTGATGGACATAAGTTACACAGAGGTGTAATCTTCTCCCTTCTATTCCTAAATACCATAGAGACTTTTAAAATCTCTTTGGAAGATGCAGCTCAAGACCATGAGACTTCCATTTGAAGGGAATCTCCCTTTCCAGGAAGCCTTGTGCACATGAAAAGACAATTTGCTGTGGTGCTACAATCTCTTACTTCCCACACACTCCATAAATGCTCCAAAAGCATTTACTGAGCTAACAGCAGCCTTTTCTTCCTTCTCATCCTTCTCCCACCTCTCTTTCTCTCTCTCTCTTTCTCTCTCTCTCTTTTTCTCTCTCTCTTCCTCTCTCTCTTCCTCTCTCTCTCTGTCTCTGTCTCTCTCTCTTTCTCCTCTCCCAGAGGGAAGTTTGTAGCCCTGGAGAACATCAGCTGTAAGATCAAGTCGGGGTGTGAGGGACACCCTCCCTGGCCCGAGGGGATCTGCACCAAGTGCCAGCCCAGCGCCATCACCCTCAACCGACAGGTGAGAGGGGCTCGGGCACCTGCCAGGGGACCTGGCTTTTAGTTTGGGAAAGGTGACTTCCAAAAAAAAAAACAACCAGGAGCACAGAGCCTCCAGCTGTCAGGGCAACCCTGTCCAGGTCTTTAGGCCTTGCAAAATGGGCTCCAAAATGTCCTGGGTCAGAATTTCCCCCCAGTGTGAGGACTGAGCTGGCAGCACTGGTGGTGAATCCTGGTGATTATTGCTGCTGCTTTTCCTCATGGGATCCAAAAGGCCACTCAGGTTCTGCTTGTTTCCTCCTGAATTTCAGTGTCCTTTTCCCTGCTGAGGCTCTTGGGGTGAAGGTCCCAGTGAAGCTCTTGAAGTGCTGGGGGTGCTCAGCACATCCCAGGCTCCAGCCTGAGCAGGGAGCAGTGCTGAGGGGTGGGAGCTGAGCAGAGGGAAGAGGGAGGGACCCCCCAGGCTCCCCCAGGCTCCCCAGCCCTGCTGTGCAGGACCCAGCTCCGGAGGGTGGTGTGTGTCCTGGGAAGGGACTGGAGCCAGCAGAGGACGGCCTGACACTTGAACTTTGTCAAACAGAAATACAGGCATGTTGACAACATCATGTTTGAGAACCACACAATTGCAGATCGCTTCCTAGACTTCTGGAGGAAGACAGGGAACCAACATCTGGGCTATCTGTACGGCCGGTACACGGAGCACAAAGACATCCCGCTGGGAATCCGGGCCGAGGTGGCAGCCATCTATGAACCCCCCCAGGTGAGACCCAGGGGCCACTCACAATTGGGGAACACACAAACACCTTCTTAGTTTGGAAAATATCACTCAGTACTTCCAGCTGTATGGAAAATTTTCCTGAGAAAAGGTGAGACCCAGGCCCTCAGTGCCTCAGAATCAGAGAACACACAAACAGCTTTTTAGTTTGGAATTTCCAGCTTCAGCTCCCCAAGGAGAACTGTCCTGAGGAAAAGAAGACATGATTTATGTCCTTAACATCACCATCCATTGCAGCCACAGAAAGAATTTTAAACTCCAGTTTTGTTTTTTGTTGTTTTTTATCCTTGGATGATTTAAATCCAGGGTGAGTGTAACAGTGAATTTCACTTTTAATCTTTCCTTGATTCCTGGCTTTCCAGCAGATTCTGTGCTAAGAAAAAACAGTTGCAGCCCTTGCTTCAATTCCTTACCAGCTCGCTGGGAAAATTGAAGTGGCTTAATTAGACAGAATGAAGTCTAAATGATTTGAAGAGGAAATGATGGAGAGGCTGAGGATGGGTTTGTCTGGAGCAGCAGAGTCCCCACTAGGTGGGGCACGGCACCACTCCTCAGCCGAGTGCTCCTCATGTGTTTCCTTCCTCCTCATGGTTTCTGCACGGCTGCCAAGTAAAATCCAACAGATTGTCAGTGGAAAAGGAACAATTGGGAATGTGGCTTGAGAGCAGAGTGGCACAGGGAGGCCTCTGGGGTGACACCAGTCTGTGGTGATGCCCAGGGGGAAGCCCAGACCTCTGCTCCCACCCTCGGCCTCACTGCCCAGTGGCTGTATTGGTTTTTCCCCAGTTCTGTGTCACTAACCAGTGTTTCTTTGCTGCAGATTGGCACCCAGAACAGCCTGGAGATCCTGGAGGATCCCAAAGCCGAGGTTGTGGATGAGATCGCGGCAAAGCTCGGCCTGAGAAAGGTCAGGATGTGTCGGACCTCGTGTGTCTGTGTGTGGCAGGGCAGTGGTCAGCAATTCTCTCCAGCTCCATGGGGTTATCCAAGACCCTCTAGGTTATTTACATCTTGCTAAAGTGTTAGCAGCTGTTACATTTTTAGGTCTGAAACCCAATCCAGAGGACTTTCCCAAGCACAGGCCCCTCACAGGGCTGTGTGGCTGCAGTAGCAGGGGCAAAGCAGCACAAACTCCATCTTCCCTTTCTTTCCACTCCAACAGGAGCCGTTCCTGGGAGCATCTCCCTGGCAAGTGCTAATTTGGCTCAGATGGAGCTGGAGTTGCCTCTGTGCTCCATTTCCAGGAGCAGAGGCTGCCCTTGGATTGTGTTCCTCTCCTTGGTGCTGCAGGGAATCAATGGTGTGTGGAGTTAGGGGTGCAGGTCCCCCTCAGTTCCAGCCTGCAGTGATCCCATCAGGATTCCCTGATTTCCTGACAGCCCTGCAACCTGCGCTGATGTTTTCCGGTTTGGGAGCAGCGTTGGAATGGTGGGAATGCCAGGAATGGGATGTACACAAAACAAGATTTGACTTGCTGGAGAAAACCCGCCTGGGAGAAGGCTCAGTGCAGACTGTAAACATCTGGGGAGAGCTTTGTTCTCCCAGATAAGATCCCACCCCTCGCCAGAGGCTGGAGCAAAACTTCTCTGTGTGTTATTTATTTCCATGTTCTCCCATCAGATATTTTTAATCCATGGGACTTAACATGTCACCAAGTGCTGAGTGCAGGGTTTGGTCTGCCTGGGCTCTGGGGGAATTAGGATGGGTTCTGCCTAGGAAGGGTTAATGCTGTGGGAGCTGGGGTTGGCACCTGGGTGGAGAGGGATCGTCTCAAGGTGTGTCCATGTCACTCCTGTGTGGAAGGATTGATCCCAAGGTGTTTGACACGTCACATATGTGTGAAAGGATTCACTCTGAGCTGTGTTTGTACCACAAAAAGCAGGAATGTGCTGTCTGGGGTCAGTGCCCACTCCAGTTTGGAAAGAATCACACTCCAGTATCAGCTTTCTGTTAACCAGTGTGTGCAAGGTTCAAGCTGGGGTTGTGTGAGAGGTTCAGACTGGGCCCACAGGAGCTGCTCTGTCACCTGTGGGCTCTGGATCCTGCTCCAGATTCTCTGTAGGAAATGCTGGGGGTGGGAGCAGGTGGTGGCACTGAGGCCTCTTGCAGCCTCCAGATCTTTCAGTGAAAAATTTTTCCGTAGTGAAACCTAATGCTGCAGGTGCCCTGGCTGGCCAGCTGGCACGCTGCTGCTCCTGGAAATGGGATTCCAAGGAGCCCAGCACAGCTGGGAGAGCCATTCCCTGCAGGCAGTGTGCACAGGGCAGAGAGGAGCCAAGAACATCGTGTCCTGTGAGCAGAAAATGTCTGAGCTCTTCTGGTTTCCTCTTTCCTTCTATTTTTTTTTTTTTTTT
>WBND01001135.1:201435-217148 GCA_013398595.1 Tychaedon coryphoeus
TTCTCCATCCCCCTTTGTAGGTTGGCTGGATATTTACTGACCTGGTCTCGGAAGACACACGGAAAGGGACCGTTCGATACAGCAGGAACAAGGTGAGATCCGGGTGTGACCCAGCGAATTCCCAGTGAATTCCAGCTCCTGTGCCAGGCAGAGAGCTGAGCCAGGGCTGCAGATGGCACTGGAGTTCTTGGGAGATGGGGTTTTCCAGGCACTTCTAAAGAAAAAGGAGCTGGAACCATTGGAAATGTTTGGATTGAGCTGTTTGGGAAGCAGGCAGAGCTGCTGGAGCCCTTCACACCCCTGCTTTGAGAAAATGGTGCTCATGGAATCATGGAATAGTTTGGGTGGGAAGAGACCTTAAAGCTCATCCAGTGCCACCATGGGCAGGGACACCTTCCACTATCCCAGAGAGCTCCAAGCCCCAGTGTCCATCCTGGCCTTGGACACTTCCAGGGATCCAGGGGCTGCCACAGCTTCTCTGGGCACTCTGTGCCAGGGCCTCACTCTGCTCACAGGGAAGAGCTTCCCAAAATCCCAGCTATCCTTGCCCTTTTTAGGGCTTAGAAAACTCCAGGGAGTGGAGGGGAATGTGAGGGACAGACCCAGCGAGGCAGAGTGACTCAGAGGATGTTCCCATGGGCTGGGCTTTGTGACACATACGTGGCTCAAACTTCGACCTCCTCAGCTTCCTGTCCTTGTAAACCCAGTGATATCCATATTTGGAAAGTAAAACTTGATTTTTCAGAAAAAAAAAAAAAAGAAGGTGTGTAGAGGTGGGTGGGACTGGATGTGGGACAGTCCTGAGGCAGCCCAGGGCTGGGGAGCTGACAGGTCACATTCTTGTCCTGGGCTCTGGAGCAGCTTTCCACGAAAGCATGTTTTCCTGGGGTGTTGGTCGTTTTCTTTGGCTGCAGCCCAGGGAAATAGGTCTGGGCTACGTCACCTTGTCCTTTGGCTGATTGGAGTCCATGCTCTCCCCTCAGGACACGTATTTCCTGAGTGCAGAGGAGTGCATCACAGCTGGCAACTTCCAGAACCAGCAGCCCAACATCTGTCGCCTCTCTCCCGATGGGCACTTTGGATCCAAGTTTGTCACAGTTGTGGCTACAGGTACAAACTGGCCTCAGCCTTCTGGGCTTCACCTGAATTACCTCTTGTTCATAGAGGAATATGCCAAAAATCACATGTCCTGCTCCCCATCTGTCCTATTTTACAAGGGGTTTGCTCTATCAACTAAAATACTTCCTCATTCTTTGTTTTATCCTCTCTACAATTACTCACTCGTTATTTATTTGCCTGTTTTTTACTTTACAACTGTTTGAAGAGACAGAATTGAGGCTCAGCCCCACCTCTCTGACCCAGAAATCACTCTCTGCCTGCAGCCAGGGCAACAACTGTTGCTCACTTTTTGTTTCAAATGCTTAAGCTCCAAATTCTGTTGCCTGGAAGCAGCAGTGCAGAACCACAACACTCCAGACTTATGGATTAGTTCCTCCTTCAGGAGAGATCTTTACCTCCCTCATGTTGCTGTCAGGGAAACCTGACAGGGAAAAAAAAGTCTGTCAAGGGAAAAAAAAAAAAAGTGTTTGGAAACATTTTTTTGGCTGAGTAGAACAGAAGCTCCTGCAAAGTGCTTTTGGTTAAACCCTCTGGTTTTCAGGGAGTCTCTGTAGATGGGCTGGGCTGGGAGGGGGGACACTGGCATGTGCTGGGAGGGCTGGAGTGTTCCCAGTTCACTCTGTTCTTCTCCATGGGATGACACATGTCTTCATTTAAACCTTCCCTGGAGCAGAATCGCTGGTTCTGGCTCTGTTTAACACAATGAAAAAACCCTCATGACTTCCAAATAACATCCAGAGTGAAAAGTGAAAGTGGGATGGGACATTGCCTGCCCTGAGCCTGGCTTTGTAAGGGTTCCCAGGGCCTTTTTTTCAGTGAAAAAGCACTTTTTTTAGTTAACAGGCCCGTGCCTGTACGTTCCAGACTGCTAAACACATCCATCTCTCATTAAATATAGATCTGTATCTTTCTTTTTATATATATTTATTTATTTAATATTTTTTTTAAACAAGGTGTTTTACTGAGCAAACACACTGCGTTCAGGCCTTCCCCCATCCTGGTCTATGTTCAATTTCTGGGAGTGTTTGTTCTGGAGCAGTGAGTGATTGAGGTTACAGATCAAAGGGTAGAAAAGGAATATTTCCTCTTTGCTGTTCCAGGTGATTTCATTCTCCTCTGTTCAGTCAGCCCAGCAGGTTCTATTTAAACACTTGAGTCCCTCTTTTTGTGCTGCAGAAATGTATTTGGATAGTTTGCCTCAACTTTGCCTTTAAATCCTCCACATGGATTAATTCCTATTCCCTCCTGAATTCCTAGCTTTGGAAATTGTAACGTTTTCCTACCATCTGCCTCCCTCCTCTCTTTCCAGTTGTATTCCAGTGACACATGACCTGATGTTGCTTACATTATCCAAATGAAAGCGCCAAGCATGTGATCCTTCCATGAGCCAGGCTCTTAATTCCCACTTTCCATGTCAGATTTCCACCAAAGCATCCAGTACAGGCTGAGAAAACACTGTTCAGGCCTGGCATGACCAGGTGATCTGCAGCTCAGGGATCCTTGGGAGTGAAACAGGGCCACAGGAGCTGCATGCCTGAGTTTTGTTTGGAAAAGGAGGAGATGCCTGCAGGGCAGTGGAGGGTGATGCTGTCAGAGCCCCCAAAAGGGCAGCTCCTCCTCCTTGGAGCTCCTGGCAGAGCATTCCTGCTGTTCCCTCAGCTCTGTGCTCTTGGGATAGTTGTGGAGATGTGTGAGGCTATGAAAAGGTGGAGTTTAGAGGGAATTCTTGCAATGCAGCAGCAGCTTCATCTCAGTGTTCATCACTGTTAGCCTTGTGTTTAATCATGGAGTCTTGGGATTATTAAGGTTGAGAAAGAGCTCCAAAATCATCGAGTCCAACCTTAGTGCTGCTCTTCCAGTTTCTGTTGGAGCTACACCAGGGGAATCACCCCTGTGCAGGATTTTCAGAAGAATTTCCTCATGGGAAGGGTTGCGAGATGGAGTCCCCACCCCTGGAGGCATCCAAGGACGTTGGCCTGGGTGACAATGTGTGGATCAGTTTTTCCAGCCTCAGTGATGCTGGGATCTTTAACCATCCTGTCCTCCTGCAGGTGGTCCTGACAACCAGGTGCACTTTGAGGGGTACCAGGTGTCCAACCAGTGCATGGCTCTGGTGCGGGACGAGTGCCTGCTGCCGTGCCGGGACGTGCCGGAGCTGGGCTACGCCAAGGAGTCCAGCAGCGAGCAGTACGTGCCTGATGTCTTCTACAAGGTGAGGGCTCAGGGCCTTGGGTGTGCCCCTGGATCCAAGCACTGATCCTGAGGAGCAGCAGGGAAAATGTGCATCCAAAATACTCAATTTCACAGAGTCTCGTGGGGTGGTTTGGGTTAGGAGGGACTTTAAAGCTCATCCCATTCCACTCCTGCCATAGGCAGGGACACCTTCCTCTGTCCCATGTTGCTCCAAGCCCTGTCCAGCCTGGCCTTGGACACTTCCAGGGATGGGGCAGCCACTTCTCTGGGTAAACTGGGCCAAGGCCTCATCCCCCTCAAAGGGAAGAATTTCTCCCCAGTATCCCATCTAACCCTGCCCTCTGGCAGTGGAAATCCATTTCCTTTGTCCTGTCACTCCATGCCTTGTCCAAAGTCCCTCTCCAGATTTCTTGGACCCCCTTTAGGCTCTGGAAGGGACTCTCAGGTCACCCTGGGGACTTCTCCAAGTAAATATCTCCAGATGAATGCCCCCTCCTCTGGACTCAGTCCACGTCCTTCCAGTGCTGAAGAGCCCAGAGCTGGAGGCAGCTCTGCAGGAGAGTTCTTGGAAGGACATGAGGTGTCCCTGCTGTCCCTGCCTGCTGCATTTTGGGGTTGTTGGTGATGGATGGAATGTCATTATTCTCTTGCCAGTTGTTCCTGAAGCCCTTCAGCCCCTCCTGTGCTTGCAGGGCCAAGTTGGGAACTCTGGATCAGGCTCCCTGCAGACCCTGATAGTGCTGCTACTCCAGCCAGGGCTCCTGGTGCCCCATGAGCAGGGACAGAGGAGTTAATTAATGGCACTGCTTGCTGGCTAATTAGCCATCCATCACCCTGTTAGTTATCTCCTTCCTGTCCTGTGTGCTCCTGCTGCCTGTGGTAAAGCTGTCCTTTAAGCAGCACGGGATAAGGAAAGCTGCCTTGGTTTGGGAGGAGTGGAATGAGGGGATTTTGCTCCAGCGATGGGAATAGAGCTGGCCAGTGTTCCTGGTGGTTTCCCTGGGAGTCTCCATGGTTTCCACCCCTTAGTGCCAGGCTGCTGGCTTGCCTTGACCCTACCTAGAAACAAGGAACACCTCTGGAATAAATCCAGTGCTGGAGAGGCAGAGCAGATGGAATCCTGCTCTCTCTGGAGCAGGCAGCTTCCTCCTCGGAGCTGATAAGCCAGGGCCGATCACAATCCAGCGGAGCCGGGTGTGCAAAGGTTGGCCCTGAACGTGAGGAGGATGAGATCATCTCTGGCATGCCCTGATCCTGCTCTGGAGCAGCCCAGGCTGTGCCACACTCGGGCAGCCCCGCAGGAGGTCCTGCAGGCCTGTGGCCCACATGTGGCCCACCCGGGGTGCTGGGAGCAGCAGGAAGCTGGTGGGTGTTCCCAGAAGGGCTTCACTCCCATCTCTAATCTGAAGCAGGGAGATAAACAAAATGGGAACGGATGGCTCCAGCCTTCCGTGGAAATTTCCATCATCCACTCATTCACTGGGTCGGGCTGCAGCTCATTTCATGTTTTAGAGCTTCTCTCCCTAACTGCCCTTTTCATGGAGTGCTCGAGGATGGCCCTGCCGGGTGGGATTCTCCCTCAGCCTTCAACGGATTTGGCTCTAAGATCCCTCAATTATTTTAAAATATTCTTAAATCTGTGGAAAGCTTAATCACTCCTGGCTTGGGAAACCTTTAGGGTCCCATTAAATGTGCAAGGCTTGAGATCAGAGACGCTACCTCATCCTGGGGTGGTGACAACAGCTGTGTCCGAGCCCCGGTGAACTCCAGGAGGAGCAGGAATCTGGTGGCACAGAGTGGAATCTTTGGGGTCCAGTACCTTGCTCTCCCTTTGTCCCCAGTCTGTGATGTGGGGTTCCCCTCTGTTCTGACCCCCTCAGCCAGATTTGGGGAGAAAGCTGCACTTTGGAGTAGTTTCTGTTTTCTCTGGGACTGTTCAGAGAAAAGCCCATGTGCGTTCCCATGCAATATCCAAGTATTCATCTGAAAAGCCCTTTAGGATGAAAGGAGCTCTACAAATTAATTCTAATTGGATGAGGACCAGGAGGCTGATGTTTGTGGAGTGTGGATGTATTTTTAGAACAGCCAGATGTGAGGCAGGATCCGTGGAACTCAGATCTGTCCGAGGGCAGCACCGTGGATTCACCTCTGGCTTGTGAAAGGGAAAAGGAGCTGCTTTTCTTCCATGCAAATAGGAAAGCTGATGGCACTGGCATTGTCCTGTGGTTTTCCTGCAGCTGGGTGGTTTCTGTATTTCTTTACCATTCCCTTTCTGTTGGCCCCTTGCCTGCTGCTCCGAGGAGCCACCCCCATGGAGTTGGCTTTGGACTCGCAGCCGTTGCTGTCCTGGCTCAGGAAGGGAGAGCTCTGCTCCAGTGGGGAACTCGAGGGGTTTGGGGACTGTGAGAACAACTTCCTTTGCTCTGAGGTGCCTCCTCAGGTAAGATTAGCCAGGAGGATGAATGGATCTCTCCTGACCTCCAGGGGTGTTTGGGAAGCATCAGGGCTCAGCACTGTTTCCAGCTGGAACGGGGCACAACCAGCACATGCTGCTTGGCCAGCTCAGCACACAGGGCTCAGGAAGGAGCCCATGATGTGCAGACACAGACACAGGCTGGGACTTCACACGCTGTGAGTGAAGATGATGTCGTTGCAACAGCCACTTCACCCAGTTTCTGAGCTGGATGAGGGTGGGCCTAGCTGAATATTCCACATGATTTTCCATCCTGTCTTCTGTCCTTGAGCAGCCTCCTCTGTCCATCTGGTTTTAGAAAACAGCTGGATTGATTTGGATTTCACTGAGAATGTACCTTGGGTTGATATTCAACACTGAGGGAGTGCTCAGGGTGCAGATGAGGGATCTCTCCTGGGGCTGCTGCACCCTGTCCCTGCTGTCGCCTCTCCAGTCCACTGGCCTGGGAGCCCTCTGGTGCTGACCTGCTCCACCATTAACTTCATCAACTCTGGGAAGAGATTCCCGATGTTTTACAAACACTTTGAACCTCCTGGATAATTGGATTTGGGGGCTGGCTGGCTTTGTCTCTTATCACAGGTACTTGTGACAGCTCAGTGCAAACACGATGTCATTGTCATCTTTGCAGTGAATTGCATTTTCCAGCTGCCTTAACATCCCCCCAGAGTTTCTTTAGGATGATTTAATGTGCCTCCAGAGTTTCTTTGGGAGGGTTTAACATTCCCCCAGAGGTTCTTGGGATGGTGTAAGACAAAAGCCCTTTACAAGCATTGTGCAAGAGCCCTTTGCCCTCGAGTCCTGCACGTGCTCTGAGGTCTCCTGTGGCTGAGCCTTGGCCTGTCACCAGTGACACGTGTCCTATCCCTCCCTGGGACAGCCCTGAGCCAGGACCCTGCTTTTATTAGAGCCCAGCAGGACCTCTGAGGCAGGCTGTGCTAGCATGGCATTGGGAATCCTCTTCCCAGGGAGAGCCAGGCTGCGGGGAGCGCTCACTGACGGGGAAGGACTTCCCTGGCTGCCCTCCCACCAGCTCATGAGCCGCCTTAGCCTTAAATGTCCCAGCTGCTGTGGGGAGGAGGATACTGGATTAGCTCAGCAGGAGTCTCCTGGGAAGGGTTTCAACTCTCCCTGACCTGTCACTTGCTCTTGGAGAAGTCACTTGGAGAAGTCGCTTCGTTTCTGCGCCTCAGCCGCGCTCCCCGTGTGAGGGGCAGGACTGCCTGGGAAAGTGCCTGGGAGTCAGCAGAGGGAAGAGCAAAGCTGGGATTTCTCCACACATGGCAAGCACAGATGGCTGCCGAGCTCCACCGTGCCTTCAGCAGAGGGAGCAGGTCGGGAATAACGGCGTGGGATGGGGGATGCTCCCGGCGTGGGACGGTGACAGCGTGGGACGGTGACAGCACGGGACGCTCATGGCTGGCCTGGGACACGGATCTGAGCCTCCCTCCTGGCTGGCAGCTCCCCAGGCTCCTCACTTGGCTGCTCCCCTCACCCTCCATGGATAATCCTGAGGCCACCCAGAATTCCTTCCATCCTGCTGAGGTGTCTGTGTTCCCACCCTTTTCCCTGTTCACCCTCGTCCCCGTGCAGCTCCTGCCTCTAAACAGTGGGTTGAAAGCTCTAATCCCAGTTTTGATGCAGTCTCCACTGGGATGAGGCATTGTCCAGACCCTCCAGGCTTTGCTGCTGGATTTTTGTCCGGAAGCCAAATGCTCATCGCTCCATTAACCCCTTCCTGGCCTCCCTTTGGAGTTGGTGCCACTGGGCTTTGGGAGTCTCAAGCTGCAGCCATAACAGGAGGGTCCTGATGATGCCAAGCTCAGGTTAAGGATCCAAACTTGATGTTCGTTAAGGCCTTTAAAACGTTATTAAATAATCGTGGTGGTGGCAGAGGCATGTTGGGGTTTGGGGGGACTGTCCTGTCCTGTCTTCGGCTCAGGGGGAGCGAGGTTCCAGTCTGGATGCCTTGGAGGCCTCAGCAGCATGCCATGAAAAAGCAGGCATTTAACATGGAAATCCCCAGAGGGGGAGATTAAAGCCAACAGGTGCTGGAAAAATGTTTCTGCATATTAGAACTTAATTAGATTGGAAAATGAATTCCAGATGGGCTAATTATGCGTGAGTTGTTGCAGGTCCCTTCATGCAGGGGCAGGATTGTGTTTGGGAAGCTGATTGGATCTGATTCCTGCCTCTTGTGGTATCACTGAGATCTAGAAGCAGGTTGGCTCTGGGGTCCTGTGATCTCCCAAAAAAAGGCTCCACAGCTCCTCCTGCTCCTGTCAGAGTCAGAGAGATCTGAGGCCACAACCTGTCATGTGCGAGGAGCAAAGATCCTTATCAGGATTGCCTTTCAAAGGAGCTTCAAAGACTGGAAGGGAGATTTTTTTACAGAGGGAACAATTCCTAGGGACAGGGGGTGCTTGGGGAGGGGGTCAGGAAGGGGGGCTGTGCCTGGAGGGGAGCAGCGTGCTGGAGCCTGCTGGGGCGAGGTCTGACTGGGAGAGGGATGGTGCTGGCTGCTGCTGCGCATAGCTGTGCTGTGTAAACACCAGGGAGAGCGGGGGAGTGGTGCTGGAGTGGTGTTCTCCAGGAGAAAACACGGCTGGGAGAAAGGGGAGGGAGTCCTGGAGTCAGCCCTGCATGGTGCTCCTGGCTCAGCCCATGGAATGCTGCTCCCATCCCACATGGGGAGAGCAGGACTCAAAACCTTCAGGGGTGACAGCTCCAGATCCAGCTCCCACCACCCAGAGCCCATGGAACGTCCAGCACAACATCCCTGACTGGGAATTAGGGGTGTATGATTTATGTGGGGCTCCATGAATGATTTATGCCACGTTAAGTGATGATTTAGGGAGAAAACACAACCCCCTCGTACGGAATCTTTAATGAAAAGTGTCAGTTCTCCGGGATTTATTTCCGAAGCGGCGTTTGAACCCGGCGTGTTTGACATCAATCACGTCTAATTGTCAGGTTATGATTAATGAACATATGCCGGCCGTTTGTCTGCCTAATTAAACTTTATGTTCCCTTCGTCTGGCAAAGCAAAACAAGTTTACGCCATGGGATGTGCTGGTTCCAAGGGTCTGGGTCTGAGAAAATTCCCAATTCCCAGATGAAGAGTTGGTTGAGGCACTCCTGGACTTGCAGAAAGGCAGGTTTGCCTCAGCTGAGGAGGCAGAGGTGAGCTGTCCCTCTCTTTAAGATGGAGCTGCTGCCTAAATGACATTTAAAATCATGGAATTGTAGGATATCTGCAGTTGGAATGCACCCACCTAAGAGGGTCATGGAGTAGAATCCCACCTTTACCCTCCTTGGATAATTCCATGCCTTTCTCTAGTGGGATGTGACCCCACACTCTCCTGGCTCACAAGGAAACAGAGATCCTGCTTGCAGAGATGCTGGAATTACAGAGATCTCCAGCCCCAGGGAGCAGCAGGGCAGCCCTGCACCACCCATCCAGATTCTTTTCCACACCCTCAGTGATCTGCCAGAGCTCAGGATTCTGCACAAATATCTCCAGGCAGGATCCCTTGGGCTTCACACCACTTCCAGGCTCAGGAATAATCCAACTCTTTTTCTTTCAGGACATAGACAAGTTTGGGAATGAGATCACCCAGCTGGCTCGCCCGCTCCCGGTCGAGTACCTCATCATCGACGTGAGTATTCCCTGCACGTGTTTGCTTCCCACAGGAGATGGTCAGAGTGGAGCAAACTCCTAACCCACCTCTGAAATTCCCAGTGGAGGGGATTCCTGAGGCAGATTTTCCTCCTCTGCTTGCTGCTGCCAGGCATTCCTAGCTGGGAGGTGGCTGCCCTGCTCCTTGGGGTCAGTCTGGTGCCAGGGAACACATTTGTTTTCCAGGAAAGCACTGCCTGGTGCCTTATCAGGGCTCTGAGCTGGCCCAGACCCACATGGCTGGGAAGCAGCAGCCCCATGGACCCGTGTCCCGGGCACTGCCTAATGAGGAAACTCCAGAACAGCAATTAGGGATCCATCTCCTTCGAGTGACTCAGCAGGTTGTCCAGAAATGCCTTCTCTTGGAGGAGGGAATTTGCTCTCTGGCACAGCTTGGCCAGAGCAGAGCTGCTGCCAGGCACAGCACAGCTCAGCCCTGGGGCTGGGAAACAAAGTTACAGCGTGGAAGGCAGGAAAGCAAATAATTGGGATGCCAGATGATATTGCTGGAGTTAGAAGTGGTGCCAACAACCATTAGATCCACCTGGAGCAGCCTCTCTGGTCCAGCTGCCCCTGGCACAGGCAGTGCCAGAGCAAGGGAGTTCCTGCAGGAGTGGAGGCACCTGTTCCTGGGGTACCTGGGGTGTCACTGGGATCCAAACAGAGGGGTGGAACGAGATTTAGGATCCCCCCAGGACCTCCCTCCAGCAGCAGCTGCCTGGCATAGGGCACAGCTGTGCCAGGATTGCTGTATCTCAGTGCCCTGTGCAGTGAGGGATGCTTTCCGTGGCGTCTGTCAAGACCAAACCCATCCCTTCAGCTTCTTTAGAAAGGGAGCCAAGGGCTGTGGTGATGGAATATCACTTTAAATTAAATTCAAAGCCATTAGATCCCTGCAGGGTCCCTCACTGTTTGACTGAGCTGGGATCATGGCCGTGGCTGGACTTGCTTCCCATATCCCACTGGTCTCTGATCATCCTTCCTTGGATTTTTTATTTTCTTTTTTTTATTATTATTATTTTTAGATTACTACAACTTTCCCCAAGGATCCAGTCTACACTTTTTCTATTTCTCAAAATCCATTCCCCATCGAGAACCGCGATGTGCTGGGAGAAACTCAGGTGAGGGGCGATTCCTGACGGAGCCAGGTTCCAAAGGGATGGGCTCTGCCTGCCTCATGCTCACTGACATCTGCAGAGGGACAGCTGTGCCCTCAAGTCACCCCTTTCTGCCCTCAAGTCACCCCTTCCTGGCTCAGCTTGCCAAGGTCCTTCCTGCTCGGAGCAGTGTCTGCATGCCAATGCCGATTGCTGGCTGATGCTGAGCTCCAGACCCCACGATGGGATCAGGGCTCCCTGTGCCTGCCAGGCAGCTCCAGCCCCATGGTGACAGCACAAACCTGCTGACACTGGGGTCTGTTCTGCTCCCAGAGTGCTGCTGTCTTCTCTTCCTGGGTGGAATCTTTAAGCACAGAAAGCTGTTCCTGCAAGAGATCAAGGCAGAGGGTGGGAAGGAAGGGGCTACTCTGTCCTCTTCTCCCTCTTTTCTGTAGGAACAAAGCTGAAGTTGCCTGGCTCCCCCTCAGCACCTTTTGGGTCTAAGATCAGCTCTGTGGGTGCTGGGGTTGCTCAAGACGAGCTCCTGTGGGTCCAGAGATCATTTTTCCTGGAAGTTGTTAGCTGGGATTCAGTCAGCCAGGCGGGGATCTGATTTTGGGAATGTCCCTGCACATTGCAGACAATAGCCAGAGGGACAGGAATATCTGCTAGTGGATCCAAATAGGAATTGACTTCTCTTCATTACTGTCCCCTCTCCCCAGGACTTCCACAGTTTGGCCACGTATCTGTCCCAAAATACTTCCTCCATTTTCCTAGACATCATTTCTGATTTCCATCTGCTCCTCTTCCTGGTCACAAATGAGGTCATGCCTCTGCGGGTACGTAAACGGGGCTGGGAGGGTCCTGTCTCCACACCATCCCCCCATCCCAGGGCCCTCAGCCCCTTCAGGAGTCCCTCAAGTGGGTGGAAGTGACCATTCCTGCCATCCCATGACCCTGGGCAGGGCTTTGTGCCGGCTCTTGCCGACCAAGCTGTTGGGAGATTTAAAGAGTTTCAAAACCTGTTTTAGACTCTAAACACTAAGCCCCTGAGTTGCTGGGAGCACCGAGGGGGGTGGTTGTCCACACGATCCCAGAGCCAACTTGGCTGCAGCTCCCAGAGCTGGAAATGTTTTAAAAATTATCTCAGAATCAGGAATTTGGTGGGAACAATAAGGAGATCAGAGCCCCCAGAACTCAAGGCCGGCCAGCGAGGTCCTGGCTGTGCAGCTCTGCTGCCCCGGCACCGCTGGAGCTTCCTGGTGAGATCCAGCTGGGCCGTGTTCACCAGAGGCTGCGCATGTGCAAGGCAGCCGGGATGACCGTGGGCAGCTGGAGATCAGGATGGGAACAGGGATGGGGGCTGCAGTGCTCCAGCATGGAGGGATTGCACCTCTGGGAGTTGGGACTGGCCTGCAGGGTAGGGAATAGCTGCTGGAAGCAGAGGAAAGGAGCTTTTGGGGTGTTGGGGAGCAGAGGGATAAACTGGGGCACCCCAAAAATGTTGGGAAAGGGGGAACAGCTCAGATTCAGGGTCCTGCCTTGCACTGGAGGGGTCCCCAGTGCTCATTTCCCACTTGTGACTTCCAGGACAGCATCAGCTTGTTGCTGGAAGCCGTGAGGACCAAAAATGAGGAGCTTGCACAGACCTGGAAAAAATCGGAGCAGTGGGCGACCATCGAGCAGCTCTGCAGTAAGAGGGGGGTCCCTGGGGCAGGGTGTCCCTCATGGAGGGGGTGTCTCTTGTCCCTTTGGCAGAGCTGGCTGGGGGTTGTGTGGAGCCACTGCCAAGCTACCACAGAGGCTGCTGGAGGCTTGTGGGGAGGAAGCTGCTCCTTGGTCATGGAATCTTGGAATAGTTTGGGTTGGAAGGGATCTTAAAGCTCATCTTTCCGCAGAGCAGGTTGCTCCAAGCCCCATGCAGCCTGGCCTGGAGCACTTGCAGGGATGGGGCAGGGCCAGTGAGCGGGGCTGCAGGGTGGGGCGTGCAGCGGGGCTGCAGGGTGGGGCGTGCAGCGGGATGCCAGCACTGCCCCGGGCTCTCTCCCGCAGGCACGGTGGGCGTCCCGCTGCCGGGACTGCAGGAATACGGCGCCATGGGGGGCTCGTCGCACGCCGTGGCCGCGGCCATGTGGCCCTGCCAGCACTGCACCTTCATGAACCAGCCGGGCACGGACCACTGCGAGATGTGCAGCCTGCCCCGTTCCTAGCCCCGCTCCTGCCCGGAGCCACCCGCAGCGGCCGGGCAGCGCCTGTCCCTTCCCTCTCCTCCCTTCAGCTTCCAGCCCGGGCTGTGGAGCCAGGCACGGGTGGCTCCAGCCCCCCGGTTACTCCTCGCTCCCTTTTGGGGGCTCCCAGCCCGGACAACCAACGCTTTCCTCAGCCCCATGCACGGGCTGGCCCCCCACCATTCTCAGCTGCTGCCAGCCTGCCCTGGGGGAGCTGGGGGGCTTAGGGAGCTGCCTGTGCCTGCTTCCTACCCAAGGGGAGAGGGAGGCTTTGGAATCTCCCTGCCCACAGCTTTGCTCTCATTCCCTGCCCGCCTGAGTGCCTGGATCCCAACAGCTCTGGCACTGACCGGCCCCAGCAGCACAGGCAGGTGGCTGTGACGTTCCCAGAGCAGGACAGGCACCCCTGGACACCGAGCACGGGGTGGGCACGTGCCAGCTCATGGCTTGGCACCGCTTGGTGAGCTTTGACACCCTGCTGGGGCTGAGGGAAGGGTATCTCCTCCGGGTGCCGTGTCCCCCCACTGTGCACGGTTGGGCTCCCAGGGAAAGGTTGCGGGGCAGCCACGTAACTCAGGCACCCACCTCGCCTCCATCGTGCCCTGGGAGCCAGTCCTCCAGTTGGTGCCTTCCCACATCCCTCCGGAGCGTGTCCTGGCCGGAGCTGGGGCTCGGGGGTCTTGCCCCCCAGCCTCCCTTCAGCCCCCAGCTGGGGCTGCCCTGGGAGCTGCTGAGCAGGGGAGAGGGGCAGGTGGATGCTGGAGGGGCTCAGCCTCTGACCCCCAGGCCCATCCTGGAGCTCCCCAGCTTGGTGGGCTCTGATTCAATCCCGGGGGCACCGGTTCCAGCACTGCCCCGTGTCCCCTCATGGGAGGGGTCCAGAGGGCCTGTCCTGCTCCAGGACAGCACTGCCCAGACCCCAGTGGGGCAGGGACCCCCCGCCCCTTGCTGGGGCTTTCCAAAGGCTTCATCCCAAGGCCCGGCTCTGGGCTGCGGTTGCTTTTCCCCTGGGTGTGCTGGGGTTTGGGGATGCAGTGCTGGGAGCGCCCGGGCCGGGCTGGGCTGACCCAGGCACGGGGGCTGCAAGTAACGTGGAATAAAAGCACCTCAAACCAGAGCCTCCTGCACTCTGTCACCTGTCCCAGGGTGTTCCGCATTCCCAACAGGAATGGGGGAATGCTGCACCCCAGTGTGTGCCTCCTGCACTCCCCCACCTGGGCCAGTTTGGGGTTGGAATACTCTGTGTTCCCAACGGGAATGGGGGGACACTGCACCCCAGCACAGTGCCACACGTGCTCTGTCATCTGTGCCAGGATAGGACCAGGATGCTCCCAGCTGGAACAGGGGGGACATAGCACCATGCCTCCTGTGCTTTGTCACCTGCGACCAGCCAGGGCTGGGATGCTCCACATTCCCGCCGGGACTGTGTGTCCGGGCTCGTGTCCGCGGTCTGTTTGCAATCAGCCCCGGAGCCGCGTGCGGCCGGGCCCGGTGCCAGCCCCAGGCTGGAAAAAGGGGAGCGGGAGCGGCGGGAGCCAGAGCCGAGGAGCACAGCCCGGCGAGCGGCCGCGGCAGCGGGAGCGGGGAGGTGGCACCTGCCCAGCCCTGCCCTGGGGGACAGCACACCTTGGGGACACGGGGACAAGGCCTCGCCATGGCCCGGCTGCTCCCCCTCCTGCTCCTCACAGCTCTGGGCTGCGCGGCCAGGCCGGGCCGGCGGCCAGCGGCGTGGGACTATGGAGCAGATGGTAATTCCCAGCCCTCGGGACCCCCTTCCCACCGGGCTGAACGGGCAGCTGGCCGGGTGGGGGGTCCTGTCCGGGGCTGGAGGGGTCCCAGGTGAGGGGCTGGATGAGGCTCCTGCTCTTGGGAGTGCTGCTCGTGGTCCCAGCCCGGCTCCTCCAGCCCAGAGACCCCCGGCGAGGGGCTGCGCCAACCTGACGCTGGTCCTGGACAATTGGAAATTCGCCATCACATCCCAGCTGCGGAACCTGCTGATGTCGGACCACCAGACCGTGCTGCCCGACTACGGCCGGTGAGGGGCTGGGCGAGCCGCGGGGTCCCGGAGGGGATATCTGGGGTCCCTCGGGGGTTATTTGGGGGTCCCTGCCCTCACGCCGCTGCGCCCGCAGGATCCCGGCGCTGTCGGGAGCCCTGGACGAGCTGTACCGGGATTTCCGCGGCCTGAAGGAGCAGCTGGGCCGGCTCTCGGATCGCTTCGCCCACCTCGAAGCTTCCGTGGAGCAGCTGAGCCGGGCCCGGGGCGCTGCAGCCCCTCCGCGCCGGGGGGGGATCCCTCAGAGCCCCCGCAGGGCCCCCGGGACCCCGCAGTGAGCGGGGCGGGGGGCTCAGCAAAGCTGGGGGCACAGGGACATCGCTTTAGGGGCGTCTCAGAAAGACGGGGGGGCAGAGACATCGCTTGAGGAGGCTCAGGTTGGGGAATGTAGATACATCACTTGGGGGGTTTGAAGCTGGGGGGTTCAGGGTCATCACTTGGCGGACTCAGCCAGACTTTTGGGGGGGGTCCATCCCCGTGGGTCAGGGTCAGGCTCGGCGGGGCTCTGCCCCCCTCGAGGATCGCACCCGGCCTCTCTCTCTATCAATAAAGCCGCTGCCGCCAGCACCGCCTCGCTCCTTTCTCCGCCGTGCCGGGATGGGGGGATCACTCATGGGGCGGGGGTTCCTCCCCTCCCGGTACCGATCCCCGGGAGCCGCCCCCCCGAGCTGCGCCGCTTTACGGTCTGTCGTAAACTCCCCCCCGCCCATTGCGGCGGCCGCCGCGCAGCCGTAAAGCGGAGCCGCCCGCGCCCCCCGCCCGGTACCCGCGGCCCCTCCGGGAGGGATTTGGGGGAGCGGGATGGGGGGGATGGGGGTTGGAGTGGGGGGCTGTGGGCTGGGCGGGAGTGGGTCTGGGGTGGGGGGCTGAC
>WBND01001136.1:5747-26898 GCA_013398595.1 Tychaedon coryphoeus
GAGAAACTGTGGATTTCCCAGCCCTGGAGATGTTCAGTGCCAGGTTGGTTGCTGGTGACCTTCGAAGTCCCTTCCAGCCCAAGTCATTCCATAATTCTATGATAAATTGCTGGGCAGAGGGATTAAGACCTTGTGAATGGCTCAGACAGACATTCCAACCAACAAAATTGGTCCCTAAACAGTGCAGAAGATTATGTAGAGTAATAACTCCCAAAAGGCTGCAAACCCTCAGTGCATTCATCTCTAGAACTGTGCTTGGTCATGAAGTGTGATGAAAACTGCCTGCTTGGCAGGTGTGCCAGGGCTGAAAGCCCTGATGATGAACAGTGGGGCAAAAGTAAACAGTGAGTTAGTTTTTGGTTTTTTCCAGACTTTATTTTCGATTAAAGTTTCTGGAGATAGTTGTCTCCTGAAGAACTGAACACCTTCTATTGATTGAAACAGTTTAAGGACACTGTTGGTATTTTGAGCACTGAATCAATAATGGGCCTGACATACCATAAGTGAGGGTAGACCAGAGAAGGACAGATTGATTGATTTTTCCTTTTGCAACTTTTGAAGCAGCACCTCTCTGGGCTCCCAGGACTCCTCCCTACAAGTGGTGGGCAGCTGTTGGGCCAAACCAGCATTTGAAGTGTGGGGGGAAAAGGGTGTTAAAGAGTTGAGGTGCCAGTGGTGCCATTGAAAACAGGGAGTGGGTGTCTCAAGGCATAAATAAAACTGTGCAGTGACTTGGAGAAGGGCTGTTCATGACTGTGATTTAAACTGCAGGGAAGATCCATCATTTTCAAAATGAAAAAAATGTTTTGACCATGCCACTCTTTTCTTTCTGTGGCTGATAGTGGGATCCACTTGCTGCTCTGATGTGAAAATCCGGGTTGGGGTATACTGGCAGCTGGTCAGAGTGTGTGGTGTAAGGAAATCCCAGCGTGCTGTGGCTGTTTGCAGTGCTGCAGACAGACTCTGCACCTCTGCATACACACTGAGGCATGGCTGCTTGTTCTTCTAACAAAAGGGATTTCATGAAAAATGCTGCTTGGCAGAGCAAACAGAAGAGATGGTGCAGTGTGGGGAGCAGAGCCCTGTTTGCCAAATTTGAAGGTCCAGCTCTTCCAGGGCTGGGCAGGGTGACAGGGACTAAGTCAGTGCAGTGCTGTGCACTCCTGGTGCCCCCACATAATTAGATCACCATCACTTTAGAGCAGAGCCTGCTTCTGTACAGCTTTGAACAATGAGGTTTTGATCTTGTTGGGGTTCCTTGGCACCACATTAATAGTATTTTATTAAACACATTATAAGATTTACTGCCACATCAGCAGGACAATTCTTTAAAAAGCTGACCCTGTGATGAAGGGACAGAGCTGAGGATGGGAAATTGGAACTTTAATCTGGTTTTCTGTCACAGTTTTGAGTTGGACATTTATTCCTTCAGCTGGCATAAACCCCTGGCTTGCACAGGTCAGCTGTCAGTAAACTAAGATTTTCAGAAATTCTCTTGAGATTGTTCTGATACTATTGTGATATATTTTGTCTCTGTGATAGAGGTAATAGATAATTGACAAGTTCATATTATCGTGTTTAAAAGGTGGCTGCAAAACAAAGGAAGTATAAATGACAGCCCATAACCAAATGCTACTGTCACAAGCGCTTGAAGCTAAGAATGAACTGGCTGTCCAGAGGTGTTGGGGAAGAGGAAGGAGTTGCAGAGAGAACCCATTTGGCAGCTCGTGACACATACGAGAGCAGAGGTGCCCCTGTTTTGGGTTGACACATGCACCTCAGGCTTGTACTGTCATTTCCCTGTTACCTATGGTGGCATCTGTGCTAGGAGGGCAGGGAGAGCAAATTGCCACCACCCCATGAGCCCTGGCACACGTGTCTGCTTTCCTAGCAGCCCCCAGTATAGCAAGCCCATAAATACTAGTCTGAACAAGTGAGATGGATTAGTTGTGGGTGTGTGGTATTGCACCAAGGTCAGCCTGTTGGCTGAGGTCCTGGTCTGTAACTGCAGTATCTGGAGGTGAGCATATTCTTCAGCACAGCCCAGCACTGGCCCCTGCTCTGAGCACAGCTGGGCACTGCCAGGGAGGCAGCTGGAGCACACAGCTGCCAGGAAGCAGCCTGAGAATGCTGTCTTCACTTGAGGGATGGGAAAAGAGAGTTTTGGCCTTGGACATACAGTTCCCAACATAGCCTTTTTGGTTGAAAAGGTGATACTGTGTGGAGAAGGTTCTCCATTAGCCAGGGACTCAGGATAAAGGCTGAAAAGGGAAATTAATTTTCAGAAGTTGCTCACTAGTCTCTGAGTTAGGGTAATGGAAGAGTCCCCTGGGTCATCCTCACTGGTTGTTTCAGGTGTAATCCCTGCAGCAGTTTGACAAGCCCATTTGTGAAAGGGAAAGTAAAGACAGAAGCAAACCATGCAAATAGATGGTGTCTGAGAGCTTGGCTCTGCCTCTGCCTGGAGCCTTGTCTTGTGCTGGCTGCAAAGTGGCACAGAAATGTAAACAGGCAGGTGGGTAACAACTGCTTCTCCATTCCAGGCCTGAGCTTAAAAGCAGCCCCTTGTTTGCTGTACCCTGCTGTCTCCTCCTTTTCTCACACTTCTCTGACACAATTCCTGCATCCTTTTCCTTCTCTCACTTCAGCTCAAGCCAAATTGCCTCCTGTTTGCTATTCAGGAAAGCTGAAATGTGCTCCATTGCAGTTTCCCAGTAGTGGCAGTGCTTTATCCTGGTTACAGCACAGCAGAACAAGAATGCTGTCAGTGTTTTGACCTCCAGAAGGTTCTTCACTTACTGTGATGAGACATGCTGAAAATGAAATATGAAATACATACTGATACCTTTTCCCCGTTTAAAGTTTTACAGGTAACACTATTTCCTAGCAAAGCAATACTTGCTTTTCTTCAATGACCAGAAAGCAAAATGGCATTATTTGGTGTGTCTTAATTCATGTGCAGATTGATGTCACAAACTAGAGCTGCTACTTTCTTTCCTTCACTTGGAAACACTGATAATCGGAGTGGCAGCTTGCCATATTGTCCCTGTGCATTATCTCCCATACATAAAGATGATTGAAATTATTTTATCAGTGATTTATTATACTAGTTCTGATTAGTTTGTTAGTTACAGGATAACAGACTATCCTGTAAACAGAGCACTGCTTTGCAAAGCATTTCGCTGGGAACAAAAAACCATACACCAAAGTATTGCACTCTGCTTTGCCAGATCTGCATGGAACACCTTGAAAATGCAGGACTCAGCTGCTGAGAGTTCAAGATTCATTAAGACAGAAATAGAAACAGAAACAGAAACAGAAATAGAATAAAACAGATATGGAAAAATTCTAGCTTTATATGCTGGTAGTGAGAAGAGAGCATCTCCTTCCTGTAAAGTATAAATGTGTTTGAAATCCCCAGTAAGACCCCCAGATCTGTTTGGCAGCACAGACCCTGTTTTGTCTGTTTCCTTACTGTCTTTGCTTTTCTCATGTCTTTTTCTATACAGGAGACTTTCAATATGCTCTTTTTTGGGTACTGGGGATTTGGGTTTGAGCCCCTTTAGGCAGAGAAGGGAGCTGAATGAGGGATGGCACATTTGGGACAGGGACTCAGTGTGTGACAAGCAGCAAGCTTCAAAATGAGTATGATAGTACCCCTACAATTTAGGTACTTCAGGGCCAGGCTGCAGCTGGTTGCAGAACTACCACCTGCAAATCCAGGATGATACAAGTTCATGTATCATATGAGGGAATGGAGATTTGTTGTTTGATGGTCATTTCTAGTCAGAGCTTCAAAGTCTTCTTCTGTGGAAAAAGTCTGATACTGAAAACAACCAAAACTAACTTGTCATTGTCAATTAAAACCCAAACATTCTGAAATAATTCTTATTTCCACCCTGTGACCAATCTCAGAAAAATCTCTGGCAGTAAATTAGCTCAGCTTGCTGATGCTGAGGACTTAAGTCAGAAAGGAGAAACTTGATAAACTGGGTGTACAGTCAGTTCAGGGATTATGTGTTCAAAGACATAAAATGGTTTAAAAATACTAAAGAAAGAAATATTTCTCCTAAATAAACTGTTTTTGATCTCTTTGTGCTATGAGTATGATCTGAAGGTGTTTAGACTCCACCTGATCCCTTTTCTGACACCAACTGTCCTGATGTGAGGAGCAGAACTCAGACTATTTACATGGTATCTCATTTCCCACAGCTAAATTGAGTTTATGAAGAAATGTAATTGTATGATCATTCAGTATCAGCTGGCAACGGCTTCTTGAAAAGGTATGCTTAGCCATTACACCCATGTTGACATTTCAGTGAGTGCACCAAAAAAAGAAGTTTTTCCAAAAAAACCATATTAATTCAAAGCTGTTAGAATGTACATTCTGACATGCTTGCAGATACTTGGGGACAAACATTTCACATCCTTATGTGCTTGTATTCCAGTAAAAGCAAAACACATAGACATTTTCCTTTTATTGCCAATGTACTTCAGACAGGTCACAGTCTCTCCCTGAAGCCTGCAAGTGGAAAACCACATATCAAACATGATTAGATTGTCATTCTGCATCTAAGCTCCTGCAGAGTATTAAGTTAACCTGTGCTGATATTGCCATACACACTCAGTGTACAAGGGAAAATTCTGAGTATTTAACAAATGAAGAGCCATGTTTCAGGAATGCAATAAAATAAAAAAAAAGTCTGGTTTAAAAGCCTGCTTCTTCTTGTGATGGAGAGCAAAAGGTGCTCTAAGTGTCTGCCCCAAACTGGCATGCAGTGAACATACTTCTCTTCCAACCTAGTGAGATAAACCTTTCACAGGGTGGGATGTTCTGACTCCAAGGAGCTTAATTGTACTTTGCATCTGGATGTCAACTGGGAGAGCATGGCACATCTTTATTCCATACTTGATTGTCCTATTTCTGCTTCCTTCCAGTTTCTTCTTGTCTCCATAGGGATCTCAGAGAGGCAAATCCAAAGACTCTGGGGATGACAAGGCTGTCTCATGATGCATTTCTGTCACAGTTAACTGGCATATATATATATATATAGAGAGAGAGAGAGAGAGAGAGAGATTTTGTTTGTTTTTGTGTCTTTTGTGTTCTTTCTGGGATTTTGTTTAATTTTTTTTTTCCTTTTGCAATGCTCACACTTCGGGGCTGGTTAGTGGTATTTTTCCCAGTTTTCACAGCTACCCTCTGTGCAACTCAAAGCATTTTTTGTTTGCAGAAAAGCTTTGTGATCCAGTTTGAAGGCTGTAGTCTTCGGAGGGATACAGATATCTGATGTATTGAAACTAAACGTGTAGCTAAGAAGATTTACCCTCAACGTCTGGGAACACTACAAAATGTCCCTGGTGGCCCCAGTTTATCTGAGCACACGTTCCTGTAGTGATTTATCAGAAGCTGTTAATGTGTGCTTTGCTCCAGAGGCTACACAAAAAAAAAAAACTTTTGGTTCGAGTCCAAATGTATCTCATTCTGTATGAGCATACTCAATCACAGTGGCTAACAAGACATGAGCCACATCCAGACAACTGTGAAAGAATATTCCTGTCCGAGGCAGATGAAAAACACCAGTGTGTAGAAAGGCTGAATGATTTTGTATATTCTCTTCAAGCACCAATCACTAAAGTCTATCTTTCTTAAAATAAGTGTAGCCTTTAACAGTTCTTCATTTCATCATATCAGTTCATCATTGTCAGATTTGAGGGAAAATTGCTTAGATTTTTGCCAGAGATGACTGTGCAATTCAGAAATGATGGAGAAGGCAATAATGAAATTACACAGGACAGGAGCTGAAGGCCTCAAATGAGTTTTTAAAGACAACTTAATCTTGGTCTAGCCTCACAACGGAAAAGTCAGACTTAGTGAAACAATTCCCTTTTATCAAGGACCATGTATGGACTGGGCTTGGATTCAGTAGGAAAAATGTAATCAGGCAAAACTGACTGAGTTAAGGTGCCTACAACAACTAACAGATTATCTCACAGCTGGATTCTCCAAAGGTGATTCTGCACTGCTTCTAGAGGAACTGATTCATGACTGAATCTAAATACTGGAACTGCATCAGACTGACCCAGTGCAGTAACAGAGTATGATCATCCCAAGATATGACACAAAGACCTTATTGGAATTGCCCTTCGTAGTAGCAGCATCCAGGTGGTTCTGATCCAGGTGAAACACCTTCAGGGTAGTTTGCAGAACTGAGGAACTACACAGAATATTGAATCCTGGCACAGTGACTCCTAACAGATACAGAAAAACTGAGGAGCTACACAGAATGCTAAATCCTGGCACAGTGACTCCTGACAGATACAGAAATTACTGCCATACTTATTTGTACATAGTTGGATGATCTGCTTTTCAGCACCAGATTCTCAACACAGTACCTGGGCAGTTTAATGCTGGTATCCAGGGATCCCCATAAAAGGAAAGGAGAGCTCTCTGAAAATCAACAAATACACCAGTACAAAGGCAGTATGAAGCACAGACACTGACTCCTTTACCCTGGGCCACTGGTATCTACACTGGGTTTGCTTCACCCTTCTGCCCCAGGGGTAGCTGATGTCTGCTTCCACTACAGTGACTGCATGGGCAAGTTACTTCTCAGCAAAGTAGAGCAGGTGCAAAATAAAGAAAATAACAACCCTCACAAAAGTAACTCTGAAAGCAGCAAGGCAGTGAAAAATCAATTTCCCCCTCTTCCCCCACAGCAGTTAGATGGAACCTTTAATCTCCATGAATGAAAGGAGGATGAAATAGATTTTGCTGAAAATTGCTAGGGTTACAGTCTTGCTGAGTCTGAATTCACTAAAGGTTCAAATGCTGATAAAATGCCACCATCACTCCTGAGTAAAATAGGTGAGAAAAGGAAGGATGAAATGCTTCTGCCCAGACAATAATGGAAATGGCAAGACATGGAGGTTTTCAAAAGGCGGGAGAGCTCAAACCTGTTCTCAGACTTCTCTGATCTTTGCTTGGGCTGTAGCAACAGCTTTATTTTTAATGAACTGTTATCAACCATCTATTCAAGTTAGTTAGGGTTAATAAAATAAAAAAATCTGCAAAAAAAAACCTCAGACCAAGATTTTATTTTTTGTCAGTGACAGACATTTGCCTCTTGTTAGCCAGATGCAGAGAAAAAGCCCAAACCAAACCCAGAATCAATAGATGAGATCCCTCAGCAGTAAGATAGGAAGGGCTGCTAGTTATGTGATGCCTTGGACTAGAGGCTTGGGAAGGAAGTGCTCCCTGGAAGAGACTGTACCTAGTAAAGTGAAAAGCAGCATAAGTAATCACTACCTCTTTTTGTTCAGCACATTCTTGTTTCTGTGTGACAGATGCCCTTACTGTAATGACACCTCAGAGACATGAACAGAAACACCCTTTGTTCTTAACACTAGTGGTTTCCTCAGCTGCTTCTTTGGCTTTACTGTGCCCTGCTTTTCCCAGACAGTGTTATCCCCTTTCTTCAGCTCAGAGCACCTTACCGGCAGAGCCAGCACATTTCAGAGACTGCCTTTGGAAAGGGGCACAGTAGGCTTCGGTTAGCAGCCCTGTGCTCTGTTGCAGAGGGCCCCACTATGAAGTCAGGAATGCCTCACCTGGGAGCTGAGACTGCCAGAGGTAACAACCTTGGCAGTGGAAGCTACTGTGGAAGCAGGAGGCCTCTGTTCATGTCCCTGTTTGTGTGACTGGGAGCTCTGGAGAGTCAATATACTCACAACTAGTAAGAGCCCATGAGACAGGACAGGAAGGTAAAATTTTCTTTGCTCATGAAGACACTCCAGAAAGCTGCTGCTGCAGCACATAGTTACTACGTGGGTTCTTAAGCCTGAGGTCTATCATTAAAGTGGCATGAAAAATATTTGTTATCAAAATGTATGTTATTCTTAAAAGGGCAGTTAGAATGCCACAGATACCCCTGATTAATGTTTCAATCTTCACCTGCAGTCACAGAAAGTAATTTCATCTTGCTTCATCATTGGTTAGAAGCCAGGAAATTCTACTTCAATGTTTTTGAAAAGCTTGATTTTTTTATACAAAAAGAGGCATTTTTGACTAAAGAAAGATCCCCATTAAAATAAGCAACAGGTCCAAATGTGAAATATACTTCAAATCTGGCTCAGAACAAAAACTCTGGTTAACTAAATTAGGAAAACTACAAATTCTTTATATGCCAGGTAGAGCAGACGTTGTTAAAATTCTTCTTCAGCTTGTCTGGAACGAGAGCATTTCAGCTGCAGCAGCCTCTCCACAGTGTCTGCAATGGTTCTTTCCCCATGCACCTTGTTGTCTCGGGTGCGGATGTTCACTGTTCCACTTGCCTTCTCCTTTTCACCAACAACTAGAAACAATCAAGAGGCAAAGGAATTAACTGTTTTGTCACAATTCTGTCAATTACTTGGAGGGTAGAGTTTCTCTGTCAAAGGTTCCTTCCACTCTTAATAGATTCCAGATGGTTTTAAGGCCAATGCTAGATCCCCAATTCACACAACAGGACTAACACGCTGCTTAAAATCATGTACTTCAAGATGAGCTGCTAATTTTTCCTGCATCATTCTCTCTCTGAAAGAGGCTTCTCTTTTGCATGCATGCCTAGTTTAGAAATGTACCACAGCTGAATGCAATGAAAACCTATTTCTTCTGCTGAAGTAGAAGCAAGAGCATAAATTATTGGGAGGATGGAAAACCAATTAAAATCTGACTGATAAAGCTTATCTGACAAGAGAATTCCTATTTATCCCCACACTGCTTACCAGAAAACAGCAAAAAGTATCAATACTGCCTTGGGTCACAGTGATCTCCCTTCAGGGACAGCTATCCAAGCCAGGAATGCCTAGCATATCAGCATGAGAGGTTCTCTGCAGTGGAGACTCTTAGGAACAAATTGAGCTACAACACTGATTACAACTCTCTGCCTTGCTCACAGAACGATCCAACCCTGTAACAAAAGGGTCAGCCAGTACAAGGTAACTAATACATTACCCAGAATAAAGTTATACTGCGCAAGCTGAGCGTTTCTGATCTTCTTGTTCAGTGTGCACCCAGGATCTACATCAACGTCTGCCATAAATCCAGCATCATGGAAGTGCTGCCTGACCTAAGGAGAAAAAATACTTAAAACTGTCACTACTGGATATTCATTACCATGAACTATTAATGACTTGTAGATTTAAACCACTTCAGGTTATTTGAACCCTAAAACACAGGCACTGTCACGGGTTCAGGCTTTGGAGATGAGCCTAGTTCAAGAAATTAAAGTACATCAGCTATCATGCAACTATATACACAATAAATAAGTAAGCAGTGATGTGAACATAAAATGTTTGGGTTGAGTAGTGATTTGAGTTTGATATCGTAAAAGGCACCAGGATGGTGGAGCTTACTGATCAGAAGACTTTTTTTTTTAATTTTGCAGACTATTTTATTTACATATAATGTGGCTGAAAGAGCTACAGGCAAAGGTGCGCTCATTTTTATCTTTCTTACTGCTGTGCAAGAAGAACATGGCCATGGGGGACTAGAACCTGAAGCATAAGACAGATTTGAGCGAGGGAAAAACTAAGTTTTCAAAAAAACCCCAAAAAAACAGTCTCACAAAGATCAACATTTGTTATTTACATATCCAAAATCTAACTCAGGGTATCTTTAAGAGAACTACAACTTCAGCAGCTAATTGTCACTGTGATATAAAAGATGACTGAATGTAATATGCAAAGACTTGGAATAAGTCTCTGAAATTAACAGTATTAATCATTAATAGCTAAGTATTTCAGATCAATACAACATACAGAAAACAAAGCCCTGAAACCATATACATCACCTTTTGAGCATACTCATCACACGCTGGTCCCACTGGTACCACCATTACTTGCTGTGGGGACAGCCAGAGTGGCCTTCAATAAACAAACAAAACAAATTTATATAGCTTTCAGTGTTTTTTCAGTACAAAAAATACTATTTACAGAGAGGAATAAAATCTACACAAGAGACTCTTAAAGCCAGCTGCACAGACTGGTTCAGAGGTGATGAGAGCCCTATATTAATTACAATTATTTCCCCAAAAGAGCTGAGTGTCTAAAAGGACTGCAGCGTGGGCAGGAGCACTTGCCGACTGGAAGATTGCTGTTGTGTTTTATGACAAAATAACAAAGCCTAACTGATTGAGCTCATTACTAACTAAGCACAGGGAAACATTTACTTTTGAGTCTTGTCATAATCAGAGGGGTCACTCCCACTGGTATTAACACAGGTAAAGTAGATCACCTATATAAATGACTCTTTACAAGATGGTCCTGCTGCAAAAGCAGTTTGGGATGCTGTGGGCAGGCTAGCTGTATGCTGCACCTACATTGGCAGCATCATGTAGAATCTACCACATCTTGAATATTTGCGTACCTAAGGAAGGTGGTTCAGAAGAAATTGCCCTGTAGTATTCCCAGGCACGTCACCCTAGCAAGCAAGTGGAACAAACAGATCCTCTTGATTCCCCAGTACCTGGGGCTAATTTCTCTCCTATATGAAGAATTTGCTTGAACTGGAATAGTAACTTTTGAACATTACCATTTGCCTCCATAGTTCTCAGTGAGAATGGCAATCATTCTCTCCACAGATCCCAAGATAGCCCGGTGAATGATAACTGGCCTCGTCTTGTCATTGCCATCATGGCTGTAAAGAAATGCTTTCATAAGGATTTTTTTTCTTGATGCAACCTTATGCCTGTAAGTGTCACTGACATTACAGTACAGAGAAATTACAACCAACAGCCTTTGCTCTTACCTGACAAAGGTGAGGTTAAATCTGACAGGCAACTGGAAGTCAAGCTGAATTGTAGCACATTGGTGGTAGCGGCCAATGGCATCCTTAATCTGAATGTCGATCTGAAAAACAAAAAGACAAACTTTTAAATTAATAGACAAGCATTCCCCTCTGAAAACAGTTCATTGTTTTGAGATTTGCAGGTTCTGATGCAAAAGATGTTAGAGCTAAAACAGGGTGAGTAACTAGAGATAATACACGGGGGGAACTACATTCAATGCCTCAGACTGTATTTCGTGAGTTTTAGTCTGGAACTTTCATGGGCCTTTTCAATGAGTGAATAAAGCAGAATGTAAGTGCAGAACTGAAGTGTCTCCCCACAAATGAGATTTCTTCAGCCTTGATGTGACAAATTTACATTTCTTTATTATGCAGTATTTGAAGACTTTGTAGCTTGTATTACACATTCATGGCAGGAACATGGGACAAGAATCTGTTAAATAGCCCACTTACCAGCAGGAACTCCTATCAATCAGTAACACTTGTTCTGACCTAGAGTCAAGCCTGTTCTTTCTTTTGTATCGAACACTTAAATCCTGAGTACACTTAAGATACAACTTAGATAGAGAAGACTTAGAGAAAAGAGTAGACTTACAGTGTCCTGACCTTATTTATGTATTACATTGCTCACTTACTCATCATTTTACTGGTGTATATTAGGCTATATATTGAGGCAGTATGCCTTTAATTTTAATTTATGTAATAAACAAACAAATCAGTGTTTTAACAATTCAAGATCTAAATGTCTTTCAATTTTGCATCCAGAATTCAGTTTATCAGAATTCAGCTAGTCAACAAAGAGCTTCTAATCAAAATAAATTATTTACAACCTGATTTAATTTCAAATCCAGACTGTACGAAGAGCAGGTGTAAAATTAATTAATGTTAGCAAAGGTTCCTGTATATTTGTCTTCCTTCTATTAAATATGGAAACTACTACATATTAGCTCTCACTGCTGTAACACATTTTACCACAAACCAAAACTGATTAAACTGGCATACAAATAGAGAAATCAGAACCAGCATACTAGATGAGAACACAAATATAAATGCAGTGTAGACATTTTAGGGAAAGATTTAAAAGCCATTTCATAATGCTCTGTGTCCTTACATGCAAAGAAAACAATTTCTAAAAAGACTTACTTAATCTGTCCAAACTGAGGAGACTGTTCTTAAGAAACCCAACAAATTCACATGGTAAGTGCATGTGGATTTTTAAACTACCAAAACCCACCAGTAACTCAACACAACTTCAAAACTGTGCAGTTAAAGGAATAAAAATTTGTTTAACCAGTAGGTTTACTTTTGATTTTATCCTGATTTAGGATTCACCTACTGCTGGGAAGATTATTTCCAATGCAGAATTTTCTCTGCTAAAACACGTCTTATAGTGCCACCTTGTGTTTATGTCACCCACTTAACCAGTCAGCTGTTTAAGCAGCAGACGAATAGTTTACTCATGTTAAATTCATTAAATGAGTGTTAAATCAGTTAAAACTACGTGAAAATCAGAATCACAGAAGATTATTTCTCTCTCAAGTATGTTAAGAGTTTATGTATCTGGAAAAACAGAATTTCAGTCAAACAGTATCTTAAAATGGGATAACAAAAGAAAAAAGAAAAAAGAAAATCCCTTTTTCCTCATCCCAGCCTTTTGCCTTATCCAAACAGAATTAAAAGCCAAATCCATCTAGGGGTTAGCAATACACTAACCTTAGGTCCATAGAAAGCTCCATCACCAGGGTTTAACTCCCACTTCTCACCAAAGGCATTAAGGCTGCTTTCAAGTTGCTGGAGATAAAGAACACACACACTCAGTGTTTCTTCACACATTACAGTTCCAGGCCAGCCTGCTACTACAAATAGGTGACCCTACCAAATTCTCACTACTTTTCAGTTACTGCTGAAACACATTTATTTTCTGAAAAAGGGAAGTTTTGGAGAGCACCATCTTAAAAAAAAAATTAATTTATGTTGTCCAAATTTAAACACACAAAATTAATGCACTCATTTTGGAAGAGGCAAAACAAGCATTAGCTAAGATACAAGAGCTTTTTCTATTGAATTCAAAGTTTGTAGCTAATGTTGAAATGAAATCTACCCTGGTACACTGAATGTCTATTCCTGCCCTGTCTTCTCCCCAGCACTGCACCAACCCCATCCCTTTCAGCCTCGCTCTTGGAACACGGCTTTAAGTCTTGTTAGAGGGGCTGCCAAAATTGATTCTCTTCCTCCTTTTTAATTATGGAAGAAACACTAGAGGAAAGAGTTCATTTGATGCATACAAGGAAACTGCTTCTATACTGAGAGCAAACAGTTTACAGCAGCCAGACTAAACTGAAGGCAAAGTTATATTGCTCATGCCCAACCCGGCTTCCCAGAAGGCAGTTGAGTTCTTACAGAAGATGCAGCCTTACATCATTGAAAAGAATAAGACTACTGTTTTACCTTTTCAGCTTGATTCCACACTTCAATATCCCCCAGGTACTTTTCAGGACGAGTGGAGAGATTCAGTTTAAACGAAAATCCAAAGACATCATACACGGTACGCAAGAATTCCAGACAGCTTTTTATCTCCTCTTCAATCTTGATGATAACAGAAATCATGTCTCAAATATGGAAATTTCACTTCACCTGATTTTAATACCTGGCTTCATTTAGCACAGCCCCCACCTGCTCCATAGCACAGAAGATGTGAGCATCATCCTGCTGGAACCGGCGTACTCGGGTGAGTCCTGTGAGAGCTCCCGACAGCTCGTTGCGATGCAGGACACCAAAATCTGCCAAGCGCAACGGCAGCTCGCGCCACGACCTCGGGCGATGGTCAAACATAAGGCTGAAGGAAAAGTTTATTACTTTGAAGCTCACTGAGAACTGAAACTCTACAAAGAACAGCCAGGGAGAAGCAGCAAGTGATGAAGCACATGCCCATAAGGCCATTGGTGTGATCTGGACAAAGCCATCAGTCTTATCTAGATTTGTCAGGAAAACAATCTCCTTTTACAGCTGGTAGGTCTTCCCCTCCTCACAGAGAGGAGGTAAAATAGCTCCTGAAACTGAGCATTAAAAGCTGAATGCCTGAACTGCTACAAAACTGTCAATGCCCCAGTAATGATGGGGTCACTCTAATGATGGTAAAACGACATGACATTTCTTAGTGTCTCAAGTGCAGAGAGCATGTAGACAGCAAGACATATAATTACATCATTCCTGACAGAATGTGTAACTGGAGGTAGCCATCTTTATAATTACACAGGCAAAGGAAGGAGAGTGGGTTTTGTTTGGATTTTTTTTCAATCAGCACGATCTCTGGTAAAAAGAATTTGCTATGTATTTACCAGTGTCCTGGACAGTTCATAGGCTTCAGAGCAAAGATTTCTTTCTCCACTTCAAAGGAAAACATATTGTCACTGTAATGCTGCCAGTGCCCTGAAGTCATCCACAGTTTACTGTTGAAAACATTGGGAGTGACAACCTCCTGAAATCCACGTTTTCGATACTCACTCTAGAACAGACACAGTACATAAAGTAAGTAACAAAGAAAACAAAGATAAGACTGACTTCAGACTAGAACAGACTAGAACTGACTTCAGACTAGAACAGACTTCAATCTGCAATATAAAAATGATGCCATATGAAAGTCCCATCACTTAGGAAGGGAAGGGAGGAAGGAAGATAGAACTTCAAGTTGGGCATGCCAGGATACATCCCTTCCACCACCCTTCCCCCAGACAACGTCTGCAGTAGAAAGTCAGCAAGAAGAACAAGTTTCATTCCTGCAAGCAATGCAGCAGTCTCTACTCAATGACCCTTGATATATTACACTGCAGCCCAAATATACTGCAATAACACAGACTTCAAACATTACAGCAGGAAGATCAGAATTCTTTTCCTACATATATTTTCAAAACAGATAGGTCTACAAGACCAAATTAAGTATATTTATTGAAACAAATTAAGGTGCATCAATGGACCTGCAATAATGTGAGCTTAGCTCTATGATTAGATGTCGAAGAATTCCTATGACAAAGCACCTTTACCATAGCTTTAACTGCAGGTATAAGGTACTGACAAAACTTAACTTTGCAGAGACTGTGACGTGACCAATTCAAAGAATTGAATTTCTTTAGTTCCACAGCTTACACAGTTAAAAGATAACTTGAAATGAAGGGCTATTAATACTGTTAAATGTAGCATGCTGTTAGGTACTTTTTTAAAAAGTATGCAATTTCTCCTACAAGATTTCCAAAATATATTACTTACCCGTATAAATTCAATTAATGTGTTATAAATGTAAGCTCCTTTTGGCAAGAAAAAACAGCTACCAGGGCTGAGCTCGTGGAAGAAAAACAGCTCTTGGTCCTGCAGGAAAATAATACTTTAAAAACTTAGTATTTGCACCCTACCTTTTTCACTTAACATTCACAAATGAATTGCTACTGACTGGACATCACTACCAAGAGTTTAAAAAAGAAAAACATAGGGAGAAGAGCAATATCCGATACAACAGATGCATTTTCTCTAGTATTTTTATGTATCTCAGCATTTACAAGGGAAGCAAATTTTTTAGTTTTCTGTTTCACTCATTACTGATGCAGCAAAACTTTAACTCCCAACGGTGCCCCCAGAGTTCCCTCCACACATTGAGAAGTACATGTTTAGCTCTGCTTCTGCAGCTCTCTAATTATGTGCACATGGAATGAGTGTGTGAACTACATCTGGTTAGTTGTTACAAACTGCACACACCTGAGGTCTGTATATGGGAATTCTTCAGTATTTTGTCATAATGTACTAACCCTGTTCAGAACTATCAGTTACCTGACAGGGGTTTCCATCTGAAAAAACAAACCCAAAAACCAGCCAACTGAAAAACACAGCTGTATACTGCAGATTCTGAAATCATGCAGAAAGAAATAACTGCATGACTGATTATATTCTGTTCTGATCAATGTGTGCAATAAGGATGTCACTGTGTTGAAAGCATAAGGAAGTTATTTATTTTAGGACTTTGATGCTTGTAAGAAAAGCAGTGGACCTCACAACCCAACTGAAAATAAAATTGTGTCACACCTTTGTTGTGGCAGCACATATCGGCTGTCCTCAAGATGCTTTCAGTTAAGGGGTTATATCCACACAGTGCTTTTGAAATCTATTACTAGAAAAGCTGTCTCACCCGCCCAATTTTTCTGTGATCTCTGCTTTTAGCCTCCTCCTGGAATTTCTCCCACTCCTTCAGCATTTTTGTATCTGGGAATGAAATTCCATAGATCCTCTGGAGGGATTCCATATCGGCCTTGCCTTCCCAATAGGTAGAAGAATTCTGCATGCAAAAAGAAATTAAACATTGAAGAAAGGGAGAAACCTCGACATTTTACTACTTCTGCCTGCTCTGAAAAGGCATGCAACCATTAACAAATCATTACTGTGCAACAACTAACACATAAAGAGAATTTTAATGTGAAATTCAGAGCACTGATCAGGAAAATCCTTAAAGGGAAATACACTAAGTAAAAATTGTTTCAGGCTTTTGTATTTTTAAAAAAGCCTATCTGCTTTATAGCTATCCTATTCCAACTGCTTATTCACAAATAGCCACAATTATCAGCTGAGCAAAAACTATAAACTCCAATTGACAAGGTTCAGCCAAACCTTAAACCAAACTCACACTCCTGTGCTGGATGTGCAGGCCCTGGGCACTAGCTGGGCTTCACATCATGTGAATATCATTCAAGCATGCAACCTTTTGACAACCTCTAACACTTGAGTTTTCGGCCAGGTCATCCCTGTACATTTCTGGCTAAGCCCAAAGACAGCAACACATCTGAAGTTGTAGTGAAAGCACTTGTGTAAGGCAGTTATAGCACTTACCTTATGAATTTTTATGGCCTTTATCTTGCCAGTATGTCTGACATGAGGGCCTCTGCATAAATCTATCAGGGGACCACACCTAAGAAAAGGAAAGCATTTATTTGGTATAATTAATCCTGGAACTATAAATCCAGTAATATTATGATCCATACATAATTACCTGTATACTGTAGTAGTTGGGGTATTGACCTTCTCATTCAGGATGCGACACTTGAATTTATTGTACTGAGAAGAAAAGCAGCACACATACTTGTTAATTCCTTATTACAGAAAGAGAAGTTTCCAACAGTTTAAATTATTGGCCAATCGGATGCTACACTGCATCAGAACAGGCCTGTAAAAGAGACAGACAGGAGGACAGACAGTAGTGGAGCAAGGTGCCCAGAGACCAGGCTGTGCAATCTGTCCTTGGAGGTTTTGAAGGCCCAACAGGACAAGCCCAGAAAACCTGGTCTGACTTCAGTGTCCCCATGTCTGATTCCACGTCCTGTGCAAGAGACTGGACTGGACACCTACTGAGTAACCTTCCAACCTGAATGATGCTATGATTCTCCTGATGCCCTAACAGTGAAAGCTCACCAATGTCTACCTCAGGAATGCTAAAAAATTATTTGCAGCTAAGATACTAGACAGAAGGGGCCAGGTTTTCGTGCTGCTTAGACTCTTTTAAAAAAGTCCTTATTGGAAAAATATTTTATGAAGTTTTCTGAATGCAGCAGCAATATACGCAGCCACAGTATCACCACAGACAAGGTAACATAACTGCATACATAGTATGTTGCAAATTTACACTTCTGGGAAGTAAATAAAGAATGGGGCTTCACAGAATTTAGTTAGATCAGCCCAGGGAAGAATGAGAATTTCACAGTTTTAGAAAATCAGAAGGCCTGTTTCCAAGAACTTAAAAATTACTTCATTTTTCTTTTTTTTTTTTTGTTAAAATATCACAAACGAGTTTCTAAGAAAATATTTCCTTAAAAGTTAATTTGATACACTTTCTTCTACCACTACTAAAACATGTCCTGAAATTACAATTACTTAAAAGACTAATTGCCCAAGGCTAGAAACACCCTTCTGTAATAGCCTACCTTAAACATTTCAAGCAGTGTTTCCTTCTTAACTTCCAGTCTTTCAAAGGCTTGTTTTTCCTTCATTATCTTTTTGCACAATGTTTCCAAAGCAGAGAAGTCATTACTTGATACACCCCTAAAATATAATACAAACAGAAAAATGAGCAATTTTTGCTCTCATCTGCAATTTGTGATCCAGGTGCAATGCACCTATCTGTGGCGGGGATGTCCTGCAAAAAAATCAAAGCCATCTGCAGCAGTACATGTGACTTTGTTCTAGGAACAAGCACACAGCAGAAATTTTGCTGTGACTGCCACTCACCCCCAGCTCCAAAAAAAAGAAAAATACAAAACCTACCCTTCCTCAAGAAACATGTCATAATAAAATCCATTTTCTATTGGTGGGCCATAGCACAAACAGCCACCATAGATTCGTTCCATAGCTTCACCCATTATGTGAGCACTTGAGTGCCAGTAGACCTAAGAGAAGTAAGAAAAGAAGGGATCAGTCTGAATACGCACACAATGCATTTCCACATTTCCAATTGTTTTATTTAAAACCTTTCCTGAAACCCTTGCTTTCAAGGATAATTGAGGCACATCCCACATTAGACCAGTTTGCAGAATAGAACAGAAGTGACCTGCCTACAGCCCTCTCATCCTCAGCATCAGTGTTTCCAAAAGACAACATTTCCACCAGAAAACTGTGGAAATGGAAAACTTACATTCTGGCAGCAAACAATTCTTGCTTTCAATTATTGCTGACATTATGTAATTATTGTCAAGAAGTCAAGAAACAAATTCAGAAACCTATTTTTCTGTGAACTTTAATGAATCAGATCTGCATAATGACCAAAAGATGTCCTTTCAAATAAGCCTGTGGTCCTAATCCAGCCATCTTATGTATGGGAAATCCTGCATGCTCCATCTTGTAGAATACCTGAGGTTTTGGCAAAACCAAATCTCTTAAGAGTTAGTCTGCCTTGGTTAGCACAAATTGAAATCACAAATTGGGAGCTGCATTTAGCCCGTATGAAAACCCAAGTTTTCAATGTAAAACTTCTGTGATGAGTTTGACTGACAGCTTCTAGTACCAACTGACTTTTTTCCTAAAGAACATATTCACAAATTTACTGGCTGTGCACATTTATCTGATTGAGTAGCCAAAATTAAAAACTAGATACTTTTGCACACACACAGAAAAAGAGCACTCTACTCAATACTTCTATGATTCTACATAGGAAGTATTTTTGTACCTAGTTTTGGTCCCAAAATCAGTGCTGAAGATGTCAGTTCAAAACACCTAGTTTACAGTAACATGAAAGCTGGAAATATAAATATTTAATAAGAACTACAGCAACTGCAAGCAGACTTGGCTACAAGTACACAGCAGAATGCACACTATCTGCAGTACCACAACACCTCCAGTAAGGAGCTGTGAGCAAATGGAGACATACCTAAACCATAAACCTCTTCTCTCCACCTTCTGAACACAGTTAATGCTTAAATAACTGCAATAGACAGAATTAAATGTAAACCTGAAACAAAAGAAGTTTTGGTAAAAGATACTCACTGCTTGAGCCTCTTCATCTTCAAACTTAAGCAGCTCCAAGGAACAATCCTCCTCCAAAGGACGGTCTAGATCCCAAACCACCTTGTTCACTTTGGCAATAACCGTGTTGTCAGCTAATCCCTGACTGCAGAACAAACACAGAAGTGTAACGATCAGAAGGTATATTGTATTTTGAAATCAGCAAGCAGAAGTTCCCCAGATTTGCTCTCCAGTGTGATTAAGACTTTAAGACTGCTCAGAGTGGATATAATGTCATAAATAAATGACCAGTTCAGCCAGTCCTGAACATTCATGAATAATCTTACTCATATTTTATGGATATGGGAAGAAAACTGTGCTATATATACTTAACCTTCACACATACATGACTTAAGAGCATCCACCACAGCATCCACCAAGTACAAACCAGACTTCACAATTCTATTGCAATATAAGAGAGAACCATTCTTAAAAGTTATTAAATACCATTTTTGACATAGTAGCTTGTATCCACTAGGCAAAATACCCTTTTCATGATTCCAAATCAAAGCAAAGAAGGTTCCAATGACATGGAACCTTATTACGGACAGGGTTAAAAAAAAGGCCCATTTCACCTCCAGGAATCACCCAATCTTTACAATTTTAACTGTCAGGGCGTTCACTGTGTATCATTCAAAAATACTCCACAACAGGTATGAGTAACCTGGAGATGTGCAATGCTCTTTCTAAAAGATATCTCCCATGCAAATAAAAATGAAGAATACTCCTATTGTTAAATTTCTCTGTAAGCAATTGAAACATAACTCGGCAGTTATCATCCTCAGGTCAATGCAAACTGGTTTGCAGTGCTAACATTCCATCTGGTAATTTATCAGCAAATCAGTTCTTAATGCAACAGCAATACTTGGAGAGAAAAATATGCTATTAGAATGTATCTAAAATACCTCACTTTTATTTTTACTTAATTTTAGAAACTGTATCTTTATAACGCAATAGAAAATTGCACTCCAAAACTAAAACCCTACTATGGTTACCTTCAGTTTATTGCATACAAGATGCTCTGAGAAGACTTGAGATAAATGACAAAGAAATTACACATTACCCATCCCCCTAAACTCACTGTCCTAAAATGATTGTGTAGCATCACAGACTAGAAACATACCTAATTCCACAAGCGATTTGATAAGGAGTAGTCTTCCAAGATTCAGCATCAACTTGCTTGCCATCAGGTAATGTAACTTTAATGGGTTTACTGTCATTTGCAGCTCTTTCTGCAAGGAGGGCATCATGTTCAGCCTTGAGTTTACTGTACATCTCTAAACGCTCATTGATAAATGCAGGCCAGGGATTCAGCTGTGAAGACAAACAAAAACGATTAATCTAATTATTAATCCGACAGCACATCATGTCAGGAATGCCAACACAACAGATATACTTTCCATAAGCAGCTATATGATGATATCTACCTATGTGCTATATATAACCAATAATCACGATTATTTCAGATTATATAGTATGAATTATGTCATAATACCACAAGGCTTCAGCTTAATGAAATCGGTACCACTGTACACCTGTTCAATAAATCACGCAGGTTGCCAAACAAATACACCTGCTAATACACTACACAACAACAAAAGTCAACTACAAAAGACTGTAAAACTTTAAAATAAAACAACATTTTTCTAAAGTGAAAAAACTGACGGAACACTCCAGTCTGAGCCACCCAGAGAGGAAATGACTCCAGTTTAAACACGTGTAATTACGTCAGGACTATCCGCCTGGGCACAGGCAACATTGCACAGCCATGCACTTGGCTCAGCACCGCTGCTGAGC
>WBND01001136.1:29967-91573 GCA_013398595.1 Tychaedon coryphoeus
GGCCACACATGCTGCTGCTGTTCCCAAAGGCAACAGAGAAGGAGGACACTTGCAGCTTTGTCTTCACAGGCAGAGCTGGGTCTTCCCTCCTCACGAGTCCCTAGGAAGACTGAAGTGGCTTGTTTTTAAGGGGGAGTCATGGAGGTCGAGTGCTGTTTAAGTTACGACGCCAGGACAGAGCAGCTCCAGATGGTGAATTTGCCTTCTCTGTCCTTTTCCTTGATTGAGAAACACTATTTTCAGTTTCAGCTGTTATTTGGGTTCGTTATCTTAGGGGTTTTAGCTCTTCATGGAGTCCTGGCATTCTTTGTCCCTCTTCATTTGCATACGTTTCACTGATGTCACTCCTCCTCCTCTGTCACAGGCGCCATTTCAGGGACACAGCAAGAGAACAGCCCGACGGAAAGGGGAAAGGGACATGGGGTAAGGCAATTGGGGGTGAAACAGGGTGAGGCCAAGAGCTTTTAACATTTATAATTAACATTACAAACAACTAGGAACATTTATAGAAACATACAACTCTAACCGTTTTCTTAGGAACAGGATTTATCCATCACAACAAATGTAAAAATAATGCAAATATTTTAATCTATTTGTTAAAATATGAAAATGGGAAGGTGTAGTAAGTAAGAACTTAGAGACCGGCCTAGATCTGGATAGTTCATTTGTTGTCTGAAAGTAAAGTATGAACAGCATAAATACTGGCAAAAACATTTATTAAACAGCTAAATTTAATAATATATGTATGATCTTTTGTAGAAATACAGTATTTAGTAATACAAAGGGCATTTGTTTTATAATACTAATCTCTATATTTGCAAATCTCCTAAAATCTTTTTTGAGTGGACAAATTACAAGAGGCTAAGAAACAAAACATTGCAAAACTTATAGATAAATTATGTAAGGCCAAAATGAGCAAAAAGATATACTAATGCTATTCAAGAGAAAAAAGCAATTAAGTATTTCAAATGCAGTTGGGAAACTGTAGAACAGTCTTTTGTGCCACAAGATGGCACCAGAGAAACACGCTGATCTGCTGAGACACAAATTCCACTTAGCTCTTGTCTTTAGGAATTAGGTTTTATGGCAAAAAGCACAAAATTTAATGAATGTTTTACTGACTTCACTCTTAAGCATGTAATTAATGGTGTGTGCCTAAATTCAGCCATGCTCTAATAGTGTGAATTGATTTCAGTGTGCTTTAATGATTATCAGCAATGAATAGATGTTTCTGGTTCATGAGAAGTTTGTTGGGAAAAATGTTTTCAGAAATTTCTAGTGGAATCGCAGGCTTATATTATAATTAATTATATAATACTTGACTTATATTTCATTTAGGAAAACTAAAAATCAAAATTAAATCCAATTGCAAATAAAAATTTAGAGCAGTGAATGTAATACATTTACACCATTTACTTGCACCAGCTGCTCTAGGAAAAACATTTGACTTGTAATACAGCACTAAGCTTTCTGTAAAATGTCTGGGTTTGTTTATGCTTGTGTACATTAAATCAACTCTATTCACTGTAGAATATTTACTGATTTCACAAACTCTGAATTAGTTTGAAAATAAAATTGTATGAATGCCACCCACTTAAATTGAGGGTTCAAAAGATATCATTTGAATTGCAGGTCGAGTGGATTTCCATAAGCCCAATTCAAGCAAAGAGTTATTATCTCAAAATTAAGAAAACATACAAATATGGGAATGTCAGGTTTAAGAATTGAGATACTTTTGTGCAATTTTCTCTTGTATTAATTTCCCCTGGGCAAATGCAACAAAGCAGTAAACTTCTTAGAAGTCCAGTATAACAGTCTTAGAAATGTATGTTCAGAAATTGAAAAATGTGTGAAGGTAAATAAAAAAATAAATTTGACATTAAATTTAAATATTGGGAAAATAACTGAAGCCCTGATTCAAACTGGAACATGCTAGGAAAATGAAATCTAAGCCTTGACTTTTGATGTTACTTCAGCTTTTGGTAACTTATTATTAAAATACTTATCTTTTTAGAAGGCTAAGAAAAATAACTGATATTTCACACACACACACACACACACAAAAAAAAAAGGAGACTATTTTGGTTTGGTTCTATATCCATGATGGCTTTGCATTCAGCCACTATCATATGTAGTGTGGTAATTTTCATGCAGCAAGAGGCTTGCCCAAATACTAGGCTTGTTCCTGCTTTTTCCAGGAGAGATATACCCTTGTGCATGCTAGGGAGAAAATCCTCACTAACAGCAGAAATCCCAGGCCTTTTGTGAACTGGAAACACACTTCACACAGACAGCCTTGTGCCACCTCTGTCCCCCAGGATGCAGGTCCTCTCCACTTTCCCCTCTTACCCATTTCATACCTGCAGCAGTGCAGATAATACATTTAAATTACTCAGGGTCAGTTTGTTCTCTACGGCCAGGCAGGTTTTTTGAGTAAAACATAATAAGGATGTATTTGGCAAAATGTAGGAGACAACCAGTTTCATTGCTCATAGTTACAGGTGCTAAGATTAGGGGTTACAAATTCCAGATGAAACTCCTTGGCATCAGATAAGCATCAGACTTCTACTAGGAATCCTTGGGCCTTTTAAAGGCGGGACATGCTGGGTGATTGATTTTCTCTTCCCTCCTTCCCTAGCTTTTTCTCCTTTAAATAAAACAAGATTTGGCTTTCTGCTTCTTCATAACAAACACGCCAATTATAACTCGTGTCTTGTTTCCCCTGCATCTCAATTTTACCCCTAGTTCACTTGGTTAAAATATTCAAGCATTTAGCATGCATCCATAGCTGAGCCAACAATATTTTGTCTCACATCATAAAAAGCAGTAGGTGTGCATGCATTCAAACAAACTCGGATCTTTCCTGTGCTCTTTTTGTAGAGCTCAGGCATATAATTTTTGGGTGGTGCATTGTTAATCCATAATTCATTGATGTATCTAGGATTAAGATACTTTTCCAAACTCCTACATTTAGGATAAACTGCCCCTGCTTCACGGTATAACAGCAGATTCCTCCTATGATTCTATTTTCCACTAAGATTTGTACTTAAAACTACTGTTGCTTTTCATATAAAGCTTTTATTGCATGCTGGTCTCAGAAAACATGTGCTGTCTGCAGTTGTAATTCCCACTCTGGTCTCCACTCTCAGTCTCGTGACTGGGGTGTGAGATGTGGATCCCGAGCTTCTGCCTTCCATTTCCTTTGTGTGGGTTAAGATCAACCAGTAAGGCATCAGTCTTTTTACAAGGAAGATAAAATGTTAGCTATTTTGTGTACTGAGGAGGAGGGGTGACGAACTAAGAAAAAGATTAAAATCACTTGTGTCCTTAATCACATGGACTGTCCTTAAACATCATGTTAAAATCACATTGATACAAGCTTGATACACACATTTTTTGCCAAACTTCTGGATCTTGGATGCATTTTTGTAACTAAATTTAAACTAGGTTTTACTTCTTTAACTGAGCATCACCAAGTTATCACACTACACAAAACTTCTTTTGCTTATATGTGGAATTTTCCAGAGTATAAGCTACTTTATTGTTAACATTTGTTCCTAAAAAAAAAAAAAAAAAAAAGGTTCATTTAGTGTGTGTTTCAGAATTCAAAGTCTGAGAATGTGGGTTTTGACAGATATGTTTGTAATAATGGAATTCCCTTTTTTTCTTATAGATATCACTGATATTTTTTCTCTCAGAATAACATTTTCTTTTTCTATAATGGCAGATCATGGATACATTTGTGTAATACCTATACAATTAGAAGATAAATTTTACAATTTCTAAAATTTAAGAAATAATTACAACAACAACAACAACAACAACAAAAAAGCCTTGTCAGAAAACCTTCCTGGTAGTCTTACCAGAAAATGCACTGATTTTCACATTACCGAGATCGAAGTGTTCCTCCATCTTCTTGGTGGGCCAAGTCCTCCATGCCATGGCATGACATGGCACATGGAGGATTTTTTTACACAATGCAATTGCAGGAAATACTTTCCCAGTAATTTCCCACGTACAGTCCATAACCTTTGATTTTCCAGATTCAATTTCTTATTCCAGGCAATATCTGTCATACTCCATAGCACTGGAAATTATCTCCAGATACCAAGGGATTAAAAATGCTTGCATCTTCTGCTAATGCTCCATCTGACAATTTTGGGAGGAAATTGCAGACAACACGTGGAAGTCAGATACTGCATTCTAGGATTTTGTTCTCTTTGACCATATTTTTCATTGCAGTAGTGACCTAATTTCGCACATTTCCAGTGAAACTTATTTTATTTAAAAAGTCTGTTCTTGGTTTCTCTTTTTTGCTATGACTCAAATGTTCTGGTGATGTTCTCATTAACATCCCTTTTGAGTGATGTTTCATGGACATAATCCAGCAACATTGCTTCAAATAAAGGAAAACATGAAAGCTTATGAAAAGAGGTACATCATAACTGTGAATTTTGTCAGACTGTGACAAGTTATATAAAAGCTTTTTTCTTTGTGTCCTTTTCAGTTGGAAATACTTGGAAGATTACTAAAAATAATACAAAAATGGTAAATTATTTCAAGGTTTTGTAACTACAGAGATAGAGGACAGAAAATGCCTTAGTTAGCAGTAGCTGTCACAAGGTGGATTCCTGAGGGACTCCATTGTTAGGTGCTGGTCAGAGAAAAAAGATATTCCAAGGGGACATACAAAGTTTAATTTATTCAGTTTACCTAGAAGAATGGGATGGGATGTCTTGGCAGTAGCATGGAACATAAAAACCAACTTATCACAATCTTTGAAACATCTGCTCCGTATGGAAGGACCACAACATGTCTTTTCAGTCTTTTCTTTCCTAGACTAAGCAGACTTAACACTTTAATGTGTCTCAGGAAACATGCTTCCAGACTCTGGTTCTTCCCTTCTCAACTCTCAAGTCTGTGATTTTCCCACAGCAATGATGCTTAAAACAAGCACAGTGCTCCTGCAGAGCAGAGAGGACTATTGATCAGACCTGACATAGAGCACTTCAGCTGATACAACAGCACAACATTGCTCACTTGCCTTCAGTTGGTGGCTTGTGAGGATGAGCAGCTCCATTCTGTACTGTGCCCTGCTTTTTCTGTACACTTCCCTGAACAGAAAAGCACTGGGCAGTAGCAAATTGTTTCTTTGATTTCAAACTACCTCTCCAGTTTGTTATTCATAGATTTTTAACATGTACTCTTTCCTCCCTCATTAACAGCTAATGACTTTTTGGGCAAGAACCAAACAGAGAGTAAAATCAGGGTAGAACCAGCTTGAACTATCCTTCTAGTTGAACACAGTTCCATTTAATTGTGGAAGTGTTCAGTAATTAATGCAGCCTATATTAATACAGAGCTTTTTGTTTCAATAAATTGATAATTATCACAACTAGCTGCGCTTCTCATTGCTCTCATGTCTCCCTGGTGTATCCCCATTAGTTTGGCATGATTCTGGCTCTGTCTTCTTGTGATTCTCCCTTACAAGGAAAGCACTGCATTCATTGTACACAGATCGTGCTGCTACATAAAGCTCTCTCTTCACAAACATCATAGGTTCAATCATGCCTTTAAACAATGGCAAGGTTTAATACTGACACCAAGGGTTAGCCACAAGAGACGGAAATGTAGTAAAATATAGTAAAAAATAGTAAAAAATAGTAAAAAATATTTTCTACGTTTATTTGTGTGTTTTAGTATCAAGATCACCTATGCCCAATATGCCATCTCGGGTGCAGCAGCCTTGGGATAAGAAGATTTTTATTGCAGCTCACCTGGAGCTGTTTTCTCCACCAGAGATGATCACCCCCTCCAGCCTCTTGGCATTTCTTCATGAGGATCCACTCCCTAGCCCAGTTTAAGTGACCTAGTCTAGCAGAAACACCTTTTACACTCAAATCAGCCTGACAGAATGAGGGTAAATAGCAATTACACACACACTTGTCCTGACATATCTGGAAGGCCAGTAAAGTCTGGCAATAGAACCCAGTCAAAAAGCCCTGTCTTTCACATCAGCTACTGCCAAAATGGGCATGACCTGAAGTATTTTTTTTTTTACCTTTTTATTTTTTATTCATGGCAGTCCTATTGATTTTGGCAGTTATACACAATAATCCAATCGTCCTGCTTCAGCTACAAATGACATTGGGGTCTTGCTCTTCTCTGTACTATGTTGGACCAGCTCCCAGCTGCCTTTGAGAAAATTAAATTGATCAAACACATCTGCCTAAAAAAGATCTGTCTGGTGTTAAAAGAAGAGCAGTATAACAATCAAGGTTGAAGACAAAAAGAATTAAACCCCAATATTTTCTGTCCTTTTTTTTTTTAATGTGAAAACTGTTGGGAAAATTTAAGAGGAAAAAAGAATTGCTTACTTCTTCAGAAAGATGTCTAATTCCTGCTAATGTTTCCACCATTGCGTATATTTGCTCTTTCTGTCTGCTTTGACAGCAAAAGACACAAAGAAGTTTGTTTTTTTTTTTACAAATATAAGGAATGCTTATGTCCTTTTGACCTTAATTTACAAGGGTACATACAGGAGAATGAGTTAAATATTTTCAAGCAGGTTTTTTGTCTGTGTGTGTGTAATAAAAACACTTATGCTGACAGAAAGAGCAAAATATAAAACTAAAGGAAAGAACAAGCAGGCTCTTAAGAAATACATTATAAATTGCAAATAAAGAATATATCACTTTCCAGAAATCTCTTTTACAGTCTGGGAATAGAAGCCACACTCCCAAAAGGCCTTTCTCTCTTTGCACAGAGAATGAGGACATCTTCATTTCCTCCTGCTCTGCTTCTGGCAGAAGTGATCACTGCTGAGTTCCTGCCTTTTAGCAGGAACTAGAACTGTGCAGCACTGTTCACTTTATTTTTTCGAGCCCTTATCCATCTTGGTCTAATTCCATTATATTAACTGATATGTGAAATAGCCAGTTTTCCATTAATTGTAAGATCTCCTTTTTTGATTTGCTTTGTTGTATCTCTTAATTGGCTTTTGGCATCCCACTCTGGTCTGTACTTTGTCTTCCTCTATCCACTCATCTGTTCCTAGAGCTTTTGTTGTCACTCATTAATCTTATTTGTTCCCATTCCTGTGATGTGATGACAAATGACAACTTTGTATTCCACCAAGTCCATACATTCATTTTTTAAATCCACATTAGTGCTTTAATAAAATGGAAATCACAGAACTCCCGAAGCACATTTTTATTTATTTTATTTTTGTTTAATTAAATACTTAAAATACTTTTGTATCAGCTCATTGGACTAAGATCTGTCAATAGTATTTATTTTTTTCCCCATGCATTCCCTGTAATTTAATCATTAACTAACATGCAAGAGAAAATATATACAGAGATTTCAGTACGAATTCTCACTAAGGAGTTCTTGCCTCTCATCTCTGGAATCTTGCTCCTCTTGTTTCAGATCTCGTTCTCTGCTGTGCCAACACAACCACAAACTGTATCAGTGAACTGATTTGATTTAAAAAATAATCCAAATTTTGCCTCAGAATATTCCTAAAGATCAGTCAGTTTCTGGGATAATACTACTGTCTAAACTGACACATCCTGCAGGGCTGAATATCCAGACAAAGCATAGCTGTCTAGTTTCTTTATGTTGTGAGACTTCTGTTCCTCTTATGTTCCTCTTATGGGAATACATGCAAAAGTAGATTTTGGAATAGTTCCTGTCTTGAGATTACACATAACAGTAATGCAGCTCCTTGGTCATCAGTGGTCTGGGATGTCTGATCCCAACTCTCTTTTTGAGGGACACTGTCGATAGTATCTCTAACTTTTCTTTTACAAGCCATGTGGGTACCTATTATAGGGTTACTAGATCTCAAGCAGAAATTATCTTTGCTCTCCAAAGCCTTTTAAATCAAATGGACAGAAAGGCCATGGTATTGGTAAGGCATAGCTGATGTTTGTATTTCACCACTCACTTTTCATCTCAAACTATGATACATTTGTTTGATGGAGGCAGATGCATATGAGGAACAAGGTGGCCACTATCCTGTGCGCTCCAGTGACCATCCAGTGCTGACCTAAGACATGGAAATGAAAACAAAAGTGAAAAATCACAGGAACAGCTTGGATCCAAGCCCATTTAGTTTAGTTAGATCCTCCTAATTTAGTTTAGTTAGGAAAAAAGTCTATTCTATACCCAGACATTATCTATATCCAGATGTTGTCTCTAAATACAGAAATTGGTTGCCTAAACAAAGTGAGTATTTTCTAACATAGTCCAGTCAGAAGAGGAAAGTGATTTTAGCAGAGAGGGTGACTCAAGGTAATGTGAGGTTCCACTGTTAAAAAAATATATCATTATTATTACTTTCCTGATTACAAGTACTTGCAAAATAGAATATGTAGGGATACTTTTTGAAGTGAAAATAATTGCAAAAACATCTTTCATCTTAGGAATGGAAGTTATCTGGAAGGTTGTGATGTCAACTTCTGATCATTGTGTTCTTTCATAGGCTTCAGTGGAACCACAGGTGCTCTATAAAAACCCTAATGGCTATTTCAACTGGTATTTGCTGTGTGTAAAGCTGCATTTTGCCCATGTTGCGTGTTGTCTGGAGTGGCAGGCAGCAGAAATATTTTTCCTCCTTAAACATTCATGACAAGAAGTTTAACCTTTATTATTTATGGAGAAGAGTGAGGGCCAGTCTTTTTCATCCTAGCATCTCATTTATAAAATAAAAATGACACCTACCTGCCTGCCTTTACTTTCTGCTGTGAAGTGGAAGCTGTTCAGTAGCAAAGTGTTATTACTATGCATGTTTGTGTGTGTATATAAATCTGTATGTATGTACATCTATGTTTTGTGTGCACTTTTTTGATCTTGGGGTTCTTGTATCTCCACAGAAGTTGTCACTTGAAAAAAAAAAGTCCCATTTCTATCTATTTTTTTAGCATCAGATTGGCTCATCTTGGGTTTTCATGCTGCAGTGTTGTCATGACAGAAGTATACGAAGGTAAGGTCACAGAACACAAAAAGAGACACAAGATACATCATGATGCATTCAGAAACCTATTAGGTGCATTCCAAAAGAGTATAAATCTCTTAAAATAAGAAGATAATAGATTTCTTGAAAAACAGGGAAAGAGTTTGCAAGTCTGAGTGGCAGGGTATATTTGCAATACAGGCAATGTTAAAGCATTTCATCTTTTTAGCCTGTAGGTGGGACTGTGTTTTCAGCAAACCCATCTGTGAAAAAAATTCTGAATTGGCACCAGGCAGCTCAGGCTGCTGCTAGTGCTAGCTGGAGCGAGTCAAGTGATTCTTGACTTGTGTTTGAGTTATTTCTGGGGGCAAAATAGCCTGTGTCCGAAATTACTTTAGTCCTAACAGGCTATTCTGAAATCTCTGTTCTCACTGCAGTCTTTGGGCATTCTGCCTGCTACAAATCTGCAACTGCAGGATTTGTTCCTATTAAAAAGCATTTATATAGCCGAAAAAAAATAATGTCTGTGGAGAAATGTTGAATTTATAGCTATGGAAAATACTGTAAGTGAACTGATGATGGTGTATTAAGTGACATTTTGAATTGAGATTAACAAGTAAATTCTCATGCATAACTTCTTGGCTCAGAAAAGTAAGTCGATCACAGGTTGGGATTCTTCTTTACAAAAACACTCACTTAGAGCAAAGGGGAACGGAAATGTATATAGCACTCTAGGCCCACAAAGACACTGACTCCCATAACACTGAATGCAGTTACTCAGGTGAGCAAGAACCACACACTGTGGGCCAAATGTTTTTATGAAAGCAGTGAAATTGGACTCTGACACTACTACTGCTACACAGTACTGGCTAGATGCCTTTTGTTTCTTGTTTTGCCTCATGCTGGCCCTGCTTCTCCCACTCTTACTCATTCACAGCAGTACTATACCTCACAAGGAGCAGCTCGTGTGAAGGGGCAGCAGCCCTGTGGTTCATGGGCTTACTGTCTCCTCTATTGTGTTTACACAGCTTACACTCAAATAAGACAGCTAGAAGAGTATGGAGCTTTACATTTAATGTAAAATGAAAAAGCTATTCTGCTGGGGAAAGAAGGAAATTGAGAGAGATCCGACCAGATTTTGGTGCTGTAAACACATCTGTAGGGTGACCATAAAGCAATGACTACAAAGGTCAGCATTTCAAAATGTGTCTTAAGAAAATGTTTTTGCAAGCTTTGTGGTAAAGATGGCTGGTGTGTTGTATATTGTAACATTCTGCCTAATCTCCACTATGTTATATGGAGTCATTTACAACAAAAAATGCCTGACATAACTTACAGCACAGGAACACACAAAACCAGCTTCAGCAGGGTGGATGTTTATGTAATCTTCAAGAACACTCTGAAGTTTGATTCAGTAATCAAATAAAACTACGAGAGGCACATTTCCCAGAGACACTACCCATCTTTGAATTTCTGAGCTTTTTATTTTACCAAGCCTTGTTAGATAAATGTTGATGATTATTTCTGTACTTCATGTTATCTGCTGTTTTCATTCCACTTCTCAGATGTAATTGCACAAGTGCTTTGAGCTTTCTTTATTTAATTGAGGCACCTTAAAGGTGAGCAGATGGTCACCACAGGAGTGCAGGTTTCCCATTCATAGCCTGCACAGAGAAGGCAGCAACAAAAAAAAGTTTACACATACTGCCCTGACAACGACCTCTGTGCTGAACTAAACAAACCCCTCTTGTAAAGCCAGGAGCAGTTCTCTCACCTTTCGAATGCAAACCTAGCACTCTCTAGCAGCCGTAAGCCCTGCTCTGGCTTTCAAGATTTGTGCTGCTACAGGGCTCACAAAGCTCCACAGAGTGCCATCCTTTAGGGTATTGCAGTTGAAAATCATCAAGTGTTCAAAGCCTTTCACAAAACATCTTGCACATTTCACATCACTTGATTACAGAAAAGGCTAACAAAATCTGAAGCTTAGCAGTTTTAGGCCAGTGAGTAGAAATGAACAGGGATGCTCTTAGGACTAGGCAGTGTTAGCCCAGCAATTCCAAAAGTTCTTTTTTTCCCAGTAAAATAATCTCAGACCTCTCCTTCAGTGGGGTTAACTTCTGTTGCTTGGGGCATGAAACTGTGTCTCTCAACACAATGGGAAATGATAAAACCCGGCATCCAGACTTTCTTGGCACAGGGAGGGCTCAGAAGGATCCCAGATGGACACAGGCGGGAGTCACAGATCCAGTGTCAACTTCCCGGAGGCTTATGGTGTGGATGGGCACCTTTCCGGGTGAGGAGATGGGAGCAGGGCAGCCCTGCTTGTGCCCTGCCGCAGCGCCCTTCAGGCGGCCGCCTGCATCCCCTGCTACTGATGCTGCAACCCCTCCTTCCCCAAATCCCACAGCCTTTCCGAGCGCCGAGCCCCTGAGCCCTCGGGGTGCCTCAAAAGCCTTCCTTATGCACTGAGCGACAGCTTAAGCGGGCTGGAGCAACCCCCAAAAAATAGTTAAGAAAAGAACGTAAGTGTAACGAGATCCTTTACTCCCCGGGCCCGGTTGCGGGGACTCGCTTGGCAAGGGAGGGCTGCAGCCGAGCAGGAAGGTACGCGAAACACACACATCAGTGTTAGACGGATGCGATAAGGACACCCCCGCCCGCCCGGCCGCGGAGGTGTGCGGGGCGGGGGGGCCGCAGGGAGGGGCCGCAGGGAGGGAGCGCCCGGGCCGGCTCCTCCCTGCGCACAAAGCCGGCCGCGCCGCGCCGGGCGTGCGGAGACCGCCGCTCCCGCGCTACTTAAGCGGGGAGGGCGCAGCGCGGCAGCCCCGCGCGGGGATCCGGCGTGGGGGGGGAAGTGATCGTAGTAATAGTCGTCCATCTATAAGAGAACGAGAAAAGCAGAGATGCTCCGTCCGTGACCCGCAGGCGGGGTGGGGAGGGGCAGGTTGTGAATCCGCCAAACACCTGAGAAATAAAGCACGACCGAACAATTTCGAGGCGGGCGGGGAAGGGGGGGGCGAAAAGTTTGCCGGAGCTCGGGCGGCTCCGGGGGGGCGGGCGCGATGCCGCCCTGGCTGCTCGGCAGCCTCTGCTGCGTGCTGGCGGCGCGGGCGGCGCTGGGCGGCGGCCCCGCGGGCGCGGAGGAGGAGGAGAAGCTGATCCGGGTGCTGGTGCTGCTGCCGCAGGACGACGCCTACCTCTTCTCGCTGGGGCGGGTGCGGCCGGCCATCGAGTACGCGGTGCGGAGCCTGCGGGAGAGCGGCGCGGGTCTGCCGCCCGGCTACTCCTTCCAGCTCACCTACGAGGACTCGGCGTGCGGCAACCGCGCCCTGTTCAGCCTGGTGGACATGGTGGCCCTGCAGCGCCGCCGCCCCGACCTGCTGCTGGGGCCGGTGTGCGAGTACGCGGCGGCGCCGGTGGCGCGGCTGGCCGCGCACTGGGACGTGCCCATGCTGTCGGCGGGCGCGCTGGCCGCCGGCTTCGGCGCCAAGGGCGGCGAGTACTCGCACCTCACCCGCGTCGCGCCCGCCTACGCCAAGATGGGAGAGATGCTGCTGGCCCTCTTCCGCCACCACCAGTGGAACCGGGCCACGCTGCTCTACAGCGACAGCAACCCCGAGCGCAGCTGCTTCTTCGCCATGGAGGGCGTCCATGTGGTCTTCCAGGAGGAGGCATTCCACATGGCCGTGCACAGCTTCGACGAGACCAGCAGGCACCTCGACATCGACGACGTCGTCCGCGCCCTGCAGACGGGCGAGAGGGGTGAGTGGCGGCGGGGTGCCCGGCCGGGCTCCTGCACGGCGCTGGGTGGCGGCCGGGGCGGTGGGAATCCCGCGGAGGGCAGGACCTGCGGCACGGGGAGAGCCGTGGCTCGTCCCCGCCCGTGGGGAACCCACCGCGGTGCTGCGACGGCATCCCGGGGCCGGGCATCCCCCGACGGATGGGAACCGCAGTCCGGAGTGGAAGCTCTGCCCGCAGAGGTAGGGCTTTGCCCCCCGACGGCGTGGAGAGCCGTTTGCCCTCGGGGACGACACTAGGAGGGCTTTGTGGCATAGTAAGAAGTCAGCTTTCTGCTGGCGGTCTGGTTTACCCAGAATTATCCACGTCTGCAGGGTAGCAAATCTGTTGCTTATTCTCTGAGATTTTTGCAGTAACACTGTAAATTCAGGCACTAAGCAAAGATGTTTTCCTCTCACCCCGCTGTGCCTTGCAGCGGGAGACCTTTTCACGACTTCTTCCACTGGGAGCCCTGTCGAGTACCTCGTAAAGAACAGATGCGTTTAGGGGAAATGGCAATTTCAGGGAATGTGTGCGTGTGAGACACCTGAGTGCATGCTGTGATATTGTCATCAACAGTTAGCGAGACACCGTGGGAATAAATGGCTTGTAAAGCATCTGAGTCAATCATGTCTAGGCTGGATGAGCTGGCTTTGCATCATGGAGCTGCAAAGCAAAGTGCTTTGGAACGTGCAGTTTTGTAGTTAGATGTGCTTTAAAGCGAGATCTTGCCTAGCTATGTATGGATATATGGCTTATCAGAAATATTTTTTAGTGGATTTTACCAGCCACAGGCTTCCTCAGTAAGTCATGCAAAAAGAAAGGATGTATTCCAGGAATGAACTGCAGGGTGAGTTTAAAGTCCTTGGGTATTTTCTAAGAAAGCCATGGATGTGCAAAGCCCTCTGTACAATTCTTACACATCTTGTTGTAGAGTGTTAAGATAGCATCAGAATTGGACAGTTGAAGATCATACTGTGTGTGGCAGGCAGAACTGGTACTGTGGTGCTGTAGGCTGTGGATGGAGCAGCCTTGCACTGCTGATGTTACTCTGCTGTGAAATCATCAATGTGCCGGAGTGTGTGAGATAGCTGAGGTCTAACAGTACAGGGCTCTTTAATTTCCTATTCACTGAAGCAGGTGCTTAAAATGCAGCTTTCCTTTTAAGTACCATTTGGGGAAATATAATGAATGGAGAGAAATAAATGTGTCAGTGCTGGAGGAAACCACAGTATGGGGAAAGATGCTTGTCAGGTGTGTGTGTGTGGTTTTCCTGATGCTGAGAGCATTGCAGCACGCTTACAGCAGGAAAAGACAAGTGTTCACCCAGCCCCACTCTTCACACCATGCTGACAGTCAGGGAAGAGAGGTTGCTTTAAGCCTGGTCTGAAATGCTTTGCTGAGCTGAGACATTTGGTCTTTCACAATTCTTGCAACTTGCAAATGACTGAACAGAAGCAGCCCTCTTCTTTCTCCCCCGTGTGCCCTGTGGGGTCCCTCCTTGCATCTCACCTCTTCATTTGTTCTCTGACCCCTGCCACACAAGTGGGGCCCTCCAGCTTCCACTTGTGCCTTTCTGACCTTAAAGACTCACCTGGTGGGTTCCTTTGGCCCTGCTGCTCATGGAATCTCTCAGGTTACCACAATATTTCAAGAGTCCTACACCATGTGGAGTGTGCACCAGATGAGGTCTAAAGATCAGTCAAGGTCTTTGTTTGTTCTGGGGACTCTGGGATCCCCCCAGCGGGACAGCAGGATTTGTGGGCAACAGCACACTGTCCAGAGCACTTTCTAGAAATGTTTTTCTTGATTGGTTTCCAGTTTTTAGTGACTCCTGTGTCACACCTGTTGTGACGATGTCCTTGGCTTTAAGCCCTCACCTTTTTTAGTTTTCAAAGACTGCTACTGTTTGGGGTCCCACATGAGTGGTCAGCCTTCCCTGAATTCCCTGACTGGGAGTGGGCTTTCAAGCAGATACAGGATTCTTGCTTGAAATTCTCCCAGAGCTGGGACAGAAACTGCCCCTCCAGCTGTCCTGTGGGGAATAGGACAGAGGTTGGCCCCAGGGGTTAGGTTGCTGCAGGCTGGGGGTTTGCACTGAGCTCTCAGATCCCTGGGAAGAAGAGGCACACAGCCATTCACCCCTGTGTACCAGGGACTCTGCTCAGTCCTTGGGGCCGTGTGAAATGACTGAAGTCCTGGAGCCACAAAAAAATAATGATGAAAAATATGATAATAAAAGTTAAGTGCTTGTCTACAATTAGTTTGATTAGTAGTTCAAGCTTCTTTTAGTCTCAGGTAAGTCTACTGCAGAATTCATAATATAGTCTCAGGTTTACTGTAAGGTTCACAAATGTAGACCTGTGCTTAAATGTGTAAGCACGTAGTCCAAGGGATGTGTGTAGCAAAGGGAATGCTTATTCCTTTAAACTGGGATTAAACTCTGAAGTATTTTCAGGAGGAGTCAATAATCCTAGTCAATAAATTCAGCATATTAGTATTAGAATTACTGTGGTCTGTGTGTATTATGGTGGAGGGAGAGCATTTTGTATGGGTTTGCACATACATGCTTGTACATACACAATGGTAAGGTACAGATGCAGATTAAATACATGATTTACATTTTTGGAAGATTTTGAGAAACATATCCATAGCTTATTTGCTTGAGAATCTTGAAATATGTAATCTCTGCTTTCCTGCTGGGTAAGAAACCCCTTCCAAACAGTTAATATTACTTCCCTTACATTCCTTTAGAGGCTTACAAAATACAATTTAATGCATGTTAAAGTTGTTCCCCACACACTCTCTTTCTTTTATTCCTTTTGCTCAATGTCTTTTATTGGTGTTGTGGGAATCCCTTTGATTTCATCTACAGATTACAATTTTATGATAGAAGTGAATTACAAAGGCAAAGTCAAGGCAGAATTGGGAGGGCAGCAAGGAAACATTTCAAAAGGAAATCTCTCACCTATACTGAAATTAAGAACAGTGAGACAAATTCATTCCTGATGTGCATCTGGAAAATATTTGGTCCAAATTTTATTGTATGAAATTTTTTTTCCTGTTCGTTTTCTTTCATGCTAATATACTTCACAATGGTTATGAAATATGTCTTGCTCTGTTGCTCTGGAAATTATTATATTGCTCTGCCACAATCAGGAGGACAGAGCTATGCATGGTATAATTCTCCTGAAGCGTGGGGTTGTACTGAACATGACTCACCCCAGCGGCACATCTGGAGGTTTATGCCTGTGATGGCATCCAACCAGAAAGGCGATGGGAGAAGATTCATTGTGTGTGAAAAGATTTGGCCTGCTTGGCGTTTTCATTTCTTATAATAGAAAACACTTCCACCCAGAAGAGCAGAATGCGGTTTTGATTCATTTTTATCGTTGGGTTGAAATATTTGCGTACATTATTGTAGCTTTTGAGTCCTGCCATGTGTGACGGCGTTCTTGGAAACGTGCGTGCAGTTGGTTTTGAATCACCGTCCTAGCAGGATCTCTTATGCCTCTGCTGTAGGATACAGTCCTACAGTGATAAAATACCTTGCTCCTCCCTCTGATATCAGGATCTTCATACCTGTAGTCTTGTGAACCTGTGTAAAAGCTTGTAGTGTAACTTGCTCTGTGTGGGAGTTCTCTCCCCATTGTTGAAGGCCTCACCTGTTAGGATCATCCTTTCCTTTTGCAGAAGGAGGGAATATCAAGAGCAGTAATCCCCCTGCCCATCAGATTTGGGAAGAGACCTACCAATGACAATCATCACAGTGGGAGTCACACCTGGGCTTGTAGGTCTCATCATAGCAGCAGATCCTCTGCTTACTGTTGGCCTGTGGTAAATGGGGCTCTGTGGTGTTTGTACCCATCTTTAATCTTCATGCTTAAGTAATGGTGCTTGGTTTTTCCATTTATTAGCATTAAGCACCCCATTACAAGTTGTTGCCTAGGCTTATTGTATGGTCTCTGGAGAGAAAGTCACGTTCTGGAAAGACTCATGTCCCTGTGCCTGCTGCACAGGTGCTACTCTCCCCTAAGTGCAGAGAGGCAGCAAAATCTAGGCCAGATACCTAAATATTAGATAGCTGAGGTGTAGGCAAGTTCAGTCTACATCAAACTATTCATTGGAATGAAAATTGAAATGGTAAGGTCATGGTATATCCATCTTCATCTTATATCTGCTTAGAAATAACAGCAGAAGCTTCTGATTGTGGTCTAGTCTACAAATACATATATTACATACATGTATACATATTTATATATACAAATATATTTGAAGCCAGAACTAACCACATTTTGCAGGGGTAAAAAACCAGATTACACAGAGGCTCTATTTGTTTGTCTTTGGAGGAGACAGGGAAAGAGGAAGGCTCTCTATGTTCACTACCTGTCTTGCCAGCTCTTTGGGAAATCAGCTTTGTTTGCACTCTGCGTTTCCATGTTTGTTGCAAAACTGGGAGGACAGCTGGGGTCACTGTCTCTGGCAGCATTCTTGCTTCACAATCTGTTCTCTGAAGTTCTTGAACTGCTTCTTATCTGTGTTTCTCATTTTCTTCCAGTTGTAATCATGTGTGCCAGCGGTGACACTATCAGGAACATCATGTTGGCTGCTCATCGGCAAGGAATGACCAACGGGGACTATGCTTTCTTCAATATTGAACTCTTCAACAGCTCATCATATGGTAATGTTTTTCTTGCCCAAATGTGTTGCAAAGTCTTTTGTAAGCTTGGTAGTATTTTTAGATTTGTTAGCCTCAAAACATGCAGCACGGAGTCCCAGAAAACACCACTCTGTGCTGTTGCAGTTATCTTCCACTTGGGATATGGTGTTGCAGGAAATAAAACAGACCTTGTGGCTGTAGTTGCTGCTGGGTGGGTCACAAGATGCCAAATAGGCTACAGTGATTACTTATTTACTTACTCTTTGGGGCAGTAGCACCAGACAGAGACACTGGTTATGGTGTGGGTACCCCATTCTGCAGTGTGTGTGCTCAGGTCTAGGTGTCTTACACCATCCCCAGCCTTGTGACCTGTGGGCTGAGCAGGTGGCTGGAGGGAGTAATCAGCAACAGCCAGCAGCTGGAAGGTTTGGGTCTCCAGAAATCATCTCTGTGCTGGGGCATCTACATGTCTAATTTATTTATCTTTTTATTATAGGCTCTGTCTGCAAAAGTATTCAGCCATGCTGTGTTAAAGGGCAAGCACAGGATGGGACACAGGCTGTCCAAAGCTTCTAGAGCAGAGTGAATAAAAGTGGCTGTTTACACCTATAAGTAAAAGGGATAATTTTTGTCAAACTAAAACATGACTTCAAAATGTAAATTAAGTGTATTCTCTTTTGGAAATATATCTAATATACCTGTATTCGAAAATATAACTGTAACTGCATGTTATATCCATGTGTGGCAGGGACTATACCTGCTCTCAGCTGGTGCAGCTGTCTCACTTGAATTCAAGGTAATATTGGAGCAGTGTGTTTGCTGAGATCAACCATCAGATGGCTGAGGCTGGGCAGGTTTTATTAAGTATAACATGGCTCTTAAAAGGAGCAGATTCTTTTGCAGATGCAGAGAAAATAATTTCCTCTGTGCAGACTGCTTTAACTGATCCACTACAATAACAAATTCACTTCAAGCTAAAAACTAAGTGGAAGTTGGGAAAAAAGGTATAGTGTAGGGGTTTACTTTCTTTAAGCTGCAAAGACTAACCAACAGAAATAACTGAATTTAAAAAAGGATAATTAAAAAAATTAATTTGTTAATTGGAAGTTCTTTTGCATAAGCTTTCTGTTACTCATCTACTACCTCTGAGATTATTTCACAGTAAACAGTGCTGTGTGACACTGTGTAATGAAGATACGTAGCTGCATAAATTCAGGGATCTACGTATGTACAGAAGTACAGACACTGCTATGTGTATCAAGATTAGCTAAAGGATGCAAAGTCTTGCTAGATAAGAAGGAAATCACTCAAATATCTAAACATGAATTTGTAAATCAAGATCAAAGCCAATGTGGGAGCCTCATTACCACCCTCCTTTGCATTACAGGTAGTCCAGTCTTCTTGTAGCTTTTCTGAGGGAATAATGGAAACTCTCTGACTTCTGAGGTAGTAAGAATGTGGCATTTCCTGACATTTGTTTTAAAACAATTTTTCTGCTTGGGCATGTGTTTCCCATGGAGAGCGAAATGACTGTGCATCAGGAGTTGACTTTTGCACAGATGGTCATTGCATGTGAAAAGCAAACACAAGAGAACTGTAGAGAAAATCCCCCAAAAATCCTTGTTTCCAGTGCCTGGAGATATTAGGTTTTGTACTTCATAAAAGCTAAGAGTGGGTGTGATTGGGCAATTGGCACTGTCTTTGTATTCAGATGACTTTATTGCAGTTTGTTGTTGCCCTCTCTTCTGAATATTTCTAATTTTTCAGAACAGGCTTATTAAATGCCAAGGCTGCAATAACTGTACACAAGTATTGTAACAGGATGACCTTCCACAAAGTAATCCATGAAGGAGTTTAAATATGTAAATTATTCTAGGAACGCTGTTATGCAAGTGAACCTTCCCCAGTCCCAATGTCAGGATTTAAAGAAGGAACATGCATAGTATTCAGGACAGAAAGTTACATTCTACTGGCACTACCCTTTTTTTTTTTAATTTCTTTGTCTGTAATCTCATTTTTTAGCTATTTCCAGTCACAAATACAAAGCTATAGTAAAGCCCTCCATGCTGTAGTCTCTTTGCTCCTTGAATCCAGCACCTCCAAAATGCAGGTGCCCAGGTGGGGCAGAAGCTGTTCAGCTTTGAGGCTTCTGCAAGGCTGTACTCTCTTTTGGGGAAGATTGCAAGATGTGCTGGCTTACAGCTGCCAGATGTGCATTTATTTCTCTTTGAAAGCTGTGAAGGGGATAGGTGCAGGCCCTGAAGGGAAGAGTGGTAAAACCAGACAGTGGGATGTTAGTTGCTGTCCAGTGACTCCATTGTGTGTGATGAATAGGGTTCTGTGTAAGTGATTTTGACCTTGTACTAGGAAGTAAATCCATCAGTCAAGGCATATGTATCTACAGCTTGTTCCTAAAGAAATTAAATCACTTAAAAAACAGCAAGGTTCATGGTATGTCTAAAGATTACAGTCCTAGGTGGTGCTGGGCTGTGGTAAATAAGGCTTTCCTGGAGTGGAAGAGAGGTGAAGAAGCTTAGGTGCTCCTGTGTCTCCTGCCCTGTGCAGGGCCTGAGAGGAGCTGCCCTGGACCCAAAAGCTGCAGGAGAAAGGGCTTAGCCCAGAGAAGTGCAGGACCTTTACTCCTTCCCTTGTGCTCTCTGATGAAGAAGAGCAAATCTCCAGTTAAGTCTCAGCAGCAGTGCTGGGAGGACAAAAAGCAAGCTCTGCTTACCTGCTCCAGGTCCAAGAGTTTGTTGTTGCAGCTGTTGATGCAGGTGGGAAGTGCTGTGCAAGGAGCACCATGGGTTTTTACCTGAACTGCGTCTCCCTCAACATCTCTACAACTTGCTTCTCTTGGTCCAAATGAGACTCTGGTCCATAACCCAAGCAAAATCACCCCTTCCTCTCTGATTTCAGGTCCCTGTGTGCCTCCAGGTCACCTTGGGAATTTGGCATTAGTTTTGTCTTGGCTCATTTAGCCATGATGGGGTTTATTGCTGTTGTTCAAAAATTAAAGACTGTCTAGCTTTTAATTACTTGTAAGCATTTAAAGGCTCACTGCTTAGGGCTACCACTGTTCCCTCTAGCCTTTTTGAGTTACCATTTACATCAAATAGCACAAAACCTGCTCCAGGACAACATGAACCTTTCCACTGACCTCCTGAAGCTGTGGATCAGGATCTCAGGGCCTGCTAAGGCCAGGGTCTGTTTGTCAGAAGGATTTCTTTGCTAATGAAAAGCCAGTCATCTATCCTGCTTTTTAAAAATGTGGTTTCCTTACTGGTGGTCTGAGTTAAATTCTTCCCTTGCTGTGACACAAAACACGTGTAAATACAGTGTAGGCGCAGGATTCCATTTTATTTTTACGTATTCCTTTTCCATTAAAAGCAGGGCTGCTCTGGCAGCCATGGCACGCATGGTTTTGTCATTGACCACAGTGGGAGAGCTGCACCATCTGCCTCCCATTCAGGGTGGTGACTTTGCTGGTGCCTTTCTGACTGTCCAAGAGGAGTGGTGTGTAACAAAAACTTTGTGCTTGAATCCTCCCTCACTTCTTCTAACTTTAATATCTCTGTGTTTGGGATCTGGCATATGTATTTGGCTCCAGGATGCCATCTCACACTTAGGATTTATTCCACCCTTTTAAAATAAGCAAACACAGTGTGGGAGTAAGATTGTCCTTTGGTTTACACATTTACTTCCCACACTGCCTGGTTTCCCGCACACCTTGAAGAAGTGTTTGTTCTCCTTTGTACTTTACTATCTCTCCAATGATCAAGGAATGGAGCTTTTGGGTGGAAAAAGGAATCCCATAATGGTACCTGTTTGGAAATATGCTTGTTTCCCTCTTTAGGAAATGGGTCTTGGAGAAGAGGAGACAAGCATGACCTTGAAGCCAAGAAAGCATATTCATACCTCCAAACTGTCACTCTGCTGAGGACTGTGAAGCCTGAGTTTGAGAAGTTTTCCCTGGAGGTGAAAAGTTCTGTTCAGAAGCAAGGTCTTCATGAAGATGACTACGTAAGTACTTGATGACAGTCTTCAGATCACAGCATCTTCAAACACATGCTCCCAATTAAAGCAGAAGTGGCAGTGAGACTTTATCAGGACAGAATCACTTGGGCTCAGTTGCAAAATTTTGCTGTTGCATATATAATTATTTTTTTGGTGGATAATGCAAATTACAAGGATAGGCTTGGTCTAGCTGTACTGTATCTGTGCACCAACATCCACGACCAATTGTCCTGTGTGTCCTGTGCTCATCTCTAGTTCATCAGCAGAAATGTTGGGCAAAAGCAGGTCTCTCTCACTCTACCTAATAAGTCTTCTTAACAGGCAAAGAAATACAATCTTCTTTTTTGTTTCCTCCCAATAATTTTTTTTTCAGAATCAAATCTCAGAAAGTTACACTATCTGTATTGCATGCAATGAAGTCATTCTTGATGTGAATGAGAAAAGTGGTCTTATTTCTCAACAAAGCATGTTCAAGTAGTTGCTGTTTTTTATTTTGAACTGTCTAAAATATCAACAGAGTCCTTGCAAGTTGCATTTAGCCTTGGGGAATGCCACTGTCTTCCTGAGGTGGACTTTGGAAACTATGCCTTTTTCTAACCCCTCAAAATGTAGGTGGAAAATGTCTTTGAAAATTGTTTTTGAGCTAGTGCTAAGCTAGTTCATTAGGCATTTTCATAGAAAAGTCATCTGTGGAAGCAAGAATGTGTAGCACATATCTGCAGAGATTTCTGCATGCTGATACAGGTACTTCCCGGACAGTCTGTTCTTGGTGGGAGGCAGAGAGCATCTTGTGATCTGTGTGCACCTACCACAGATTCCTGCCGCCTGGAACATCCCTTGGCTCACTGGCAGTTTCCATGGTGGAGGCCATTAGGACCTGGAGCTCTCTGTACAGGAGATACAGGTCATGGCTATGGGGGAAGGAGGTTTGGTTACAAATGCAGATATCCTGGTATTAGATAGATGCTTAACTAAAACAGATCTCAGCAGAGCCTCCCCTACATGCTTTTTCCCAGCCTTCTAACAATGGTAAAATAAAATGTCTCTAAGAGAGTTAGTTTCTGGTTGAGTGTAGCAAAAAACCCCCATAGCTGTGTTTCTTCATTAACTGTGTGAACTTTAAATTTCTGGTTTGCTTTGCATCATTTATGATGAATTATACATTTCCCCACTATGGACAGTAGGAAAGAGATGCATCATATTCCCTTAGCTGATTGTCCTTTTGCCCTGTTCAGAGGAGAAACGTTTTGGGGTAGTCTTCAGGATTAAGAAAAAAATCCATTCTGAAAACTAATGAGGAAAAAAAAAAAAGCCAGACTAAAGGCCAGTTCCTTCCCCTCTGAAAAATTTCTGTGTAGTGGGCACCCATTAAGTGTGCTTTCTTTGGCAACATGGGAAAAAAGTGGCCTGGGTATGCATTAGGCAGACCTGTGTCCTCCAAGGGAAGACTGGGAAGCAAAAGTCCTTGAGCTGAGTGGGTGGGAAGCGACAGAGATGGATTTTGCTCTGCTGGATTCTGCTCCTGAAAGCAAAACTATGTAGAAAGATAATCAATAGTACAGCCCATCTCAAGTGATATCCACGGGTGTTGAAATACAGTCCTCATTCTTTTCTGCAAGCTGTGTCCCAAGAGGAGACACTTAGGAGGTTTGGATTTGAAACATTCAGTGTGTCTGCTTTTCTGTGTGGATTTTTCCAATGTCATGGGAAAATGGGGCCCCAGGCCCATAGTCTAAATTATCTCACAGTGACCCTAACTCAAACAAAATTCATTAATGCTGCCATTTTGTCCTGGCCTCTTGCCAGTACTAATCCTAAAGGCATTATTATCTACCAAAAAAGAATATAATAAAAATGGAAAATAAGCAGATGACAGAAGGAAAGATAAGGGAGACAGAAAGGGCAAAGTCCTAAAGCAGCAGCTGTCCCACTGCCAGATGCAGAACACATACGGCCCTTGGAGGAGTAACAGGTCAGAGAGTGTTGGCTGTCGTCATCTCCAGCTGTGAAATCACACAGGAAAGAGAAAAACATATTTTGAGTACATCTTTCCCAGCTCAAAGTTTCTGTTGTTTCTGCATGGATGTTATGCTTTGGACATGGGGAAGGTGGATGAACCTGTGCCTTAAGAGGGAGCAGGAAAGCACAGAAAAGACAATTTCTCCAGGAATCTCTCTTGTGAAGTTAAAAGCTTCCTTAAGCACCTTTTAACTAGACAGCATTGAAAATAAGAGTGGCAGAGAGGTTCTGAGAAAGCATTTTAGAAATATTTGGGTTGCACAGCATGGGGCAATGGTGATACTCCCTGTCTGCGATGTCCCGTTGCAAAGTCCCATAGCAGCAGCTGCCTGAGTCCATCAGCAAATATTGCTAGTTTGCTTGTTCACCAGTCTGAGTGTGAAAGCAGTTACTGTCATGTTAATGTAACCAAAGAACTGTGGGCTGAAGCAATAAAACTGCTCAGCCATCATTTCACCATTCAATAATGTCTCATGTTTTTTCAGGAAACATCCTGTAGTTTTGTAGAAAGCCTGACCATTTTTTCCTGTGCTTACCTGAAGATCTAATTCGCTGATAAAATAAGCAAAAAAGGAGAAGTTTTCAAAAATCTAATCAAATTGGGGTTTCAGTCTGCAGTGGAATCGCTTTAATGCTTTTGTACAAACGGTGGCAGTTTTCTTGCTTTTGTAATGTTAATACATTGACAAGACATTAACAGCAGGGAGTCCTGTTCTCTATGAACCAAGTAATATCCTTGGTTTAATTGCAAAATACAGGGCAAGCTCTGCTTGCAGACCTATAGCCTAGTTGAGGCAGACAGCAGTGGGAATTGAATGCAATTACTTGAAGGAAGAATTTAAAACTGTCTCTAAAGGGGTGTGTGAATAATTCCCAACACATACTGTAGTTAAAAATGTTTATGAATAAACAGTGTTTCAGTTAAAGTATATGCATAAGCCATTTTTATTAAATAATGCTGAACACTTAATGAATTGGTGGTAAGGTGCAGTTTGGAAGTTCTTAATGCACCTTCTGTTCCTGACTCAGGCCTAGGATTCAATAAATGGGTTTTTTATGTCCAACACAGTATTCTGAGCTCAGATGATTTTACAGGCAGGGATATTTGCTCTTCTGAGGTTACAGACCACCCATGGCTTGTTTTTTCTCCTCATTTAAAAGCTGAAAATGTAACTAATTAAACAAATATTTCTGCTGTGTTAACTACATGACAGCATTGTTCACAAGGTGGATGCATGGGTTTTTTTCCTACCCACAGCCTTTTTCACTCTGAAAATGAGCATCGGGAGAAGGGAACTGGAGCCTGATTTGCGAGTAGAGATATCTTAGTGAAAGAATGAGCTATGTAAATTAATTAGATCAGCAAGATACTACTCCCTTTTAGAAAGGGGAACTCTGTTTTATTTAACATTTTCAGCCATCTGAAAGGACAAACCATGCACTCAAGAGCAACCTTTTTAGCTCCAACAGTTAACTACAAAAGCTTCATGGGAGGTAGCTGTGCTCGTAAAGTTTATCATCTCATCCGTAACATCCGTGCCAGACTCTTCCCTGTGTGTATTCCTTACGTCAGCCTTTTAATTAGGATTGCACACCAGCTAAGATAAGGCTGGGAGAAGTGAGCAATTCAGTCTTGTAGCTGTGATGCTGAAAATGTAACTTACTCAGCAGTGTCCTTCTCACTTGTCTTTTTTCAGGCACAGGCAGGCGAGATTAATGTCAGGCAGTCTTTTGTGTCTTCTGACTGCATGAGGATGGGAGAGAGTTTTGAGGAGATTTAAGGGGAAAAAAAAAAAAAAAAATAAGGAACCCCCAAACCCTGCCAGGGGATAATTTGTTCAAATGAATGGGTCTATTCAGCTGCTGGAGTGCTTTGCTAATTGTGTTCCAAAGAATAAAAGCAAACCACAAGCTGCTTTCAGCAGCCGGAAAAAACGGTTTCACATGCCAGCTTATTAACAAAATGAATTCTATTAGTAAAACATATTTAGGATTTTCACGACCAGCCCTTCACCCCTTGGAATTTAATGAGAGTGTCTTTATTTTCTCTAAGAGGAGTATTGACCTGTGGACTGCTAAATTTGGTGAATACAGCAGGCACTAATTTTTTTTCCCTGAAGTTAAAGGTTTCTCAGTGGCATGGTAGACCAGTATCATCCACATCCGGGTCTTAGGCAAAACTACAGTGTAAGAGTAAGTTATTTGCCAGTAACAGATGTCATAAAAGACAGAAAAAGAAAGAAATTATTCTTCTCTTCCAGTGGATTTGTTTAGTTTTTCTAGCCTATCTAAACATATTTTTGAAGCTGTCTTAAACCATGGAGGAGATAGTGTAAAACTGTATGTATGTCTGGAAATAGCAATATCTGAACTTTTTGGGAATGTAAAAGTTTAGAGTTGATCTTCATGGATATGTTGTATATTTTCCATAGCCTCATGTTTTTACTTGAATTTCACAGATATTCACATTCCACTTTACTAAACAGGCACTCAGAAATCTATGGGTAAGGCCCTCTTTGAAGTACTTTCTAGAAATATACCTTATTTTCCACTAATAAAGTGTGAAAAATATGTCCTCCTGCAGAATTCATAGCCTGTTTCTTGTTTTAGTGCTTCTCCATGCTGTTTGCATTGCAAGTGAATGAAAAGCTAATTTGTCCCATTGAGGTATTGTTTTAATGTAAGTTTATAGGCTTTTTGACACTGGTATAGAATGGTCCTATGGCTGGGCTCTGAGATGTTTGAATGAAGGAAAAGGTAGACTCTCTATCTCATTTTGCATAAAATGTCACTTGAAAAAATGAAATATCTTTGCTTAATAGACTTTCTAGCAGCCACTGCCTTTTTCTGTGAGTCTTATTCTCTGAGTAGCTCATGAAAATAACACTGAATTGGAAATGTCCTTTTTTACTGAGAGAATATTCAACTCAGCAAGGCATGAGGAGGGGGTTTGGGTGAGTCTGTCCCGTATCAGGCTGGTGTTGCAGCCAGCAGCAGGATCCTGGGCTGGCACTTGGAGGCTCTTTTGCACTTGCTGGACGGCTGATGGGATGCTCCAGCCTCAGCACCTTGGGTGCTGTGGAGAATTCTCCTCACCTCTGCTGGTACCTTCACACTGTGGTCACACAGACTGGGTTGAGAGTCCAATGTTTCTGTCTGAGAAATTCTGTCTGAGCCAAGCAGTTTAAACAGAGTTTGATTATGAGGGTGGCAGGAGGTGTGGGGAAGAAGCCATGCTTTAGTTTCATTACAGATGTAAAGGAAGAACAGTTCTTCAAGACCAGAAGTGTGAATTCCTTATTTGATGGCACCAGAGCAGAAGAATTGTTGTCTCCACACTGAGATGTCCAGGAAAGCTTTTTTGCACTCATTTGGGGTATTGGTATGGTGTAAGTGATTCTGAATGACAGCAGGGCAGGGTCTAACTTTTGTGATATTTACAAGTGACAAGTCTTCTAAAAAACCAGTGCAAGTGGCAATCTGTAACACCTTAAGTCTGAGATCTTGTGCTGTGTCTGCACATTCATTTCTTATGGCTGAGTGCTTGGAGGTTGAGGTGAAGGTAGCTTTGTGAAAGGCTTATTCTCTGGAGGGAAAAAAAAATCTAGCAGAAGGGCAGGCCAGTCCCGTGGGTGAGTCAGGTCACCCTGGTGTATGAGTGTTGTCAGAGCCAAGACAGGCAGCAGGGCTTGGGTGTGCTCCACTCCATTGGGCTGTAAGAAAAGGTCAGTGTACAATGTGCCAGCTCTGATTTTTTTTATCCTTTTTTCAGGGGATATTTAGCAATTTTGCTAATGCAGAGGGTGTAATGTAGTCATCCTGTGAGAATGGGCTGTGAATAAAGGCAGTGGTGTTTTTGTGCACGCAAGGAGGCATAGGAACCCGCAGGAGGATACACAAAACTTTCCTTCTCTCTTTAGTAGATACTTTTTTCATTAGGAAGAGAAGTCTGGGACAAAAATGAGAAGGTCTAGCCCATTCTAAAAAGAACTAATATATCAAAGTGTATTGAAAAGACAAGGAGTGTCTCTGTCCCAGAGCAAATGAATGAGAGGGGCATGAGAAAGGGGCACGGGACAATGGGAGGAGGGTAGGTGAGGACGCCCTTTGCTCTGTGGCTGGGAACAAGGTGACATTCACTGAGCAGGACATTTACATTTGATGGGAAATGTGTGTGTACAATGTGTCCAGTTATCCCGTCAGCCTGCAGACTACAAAATACCTTAGAGAGCAAAACCAAGGAAGATCTCAGGGATCAGACAGTCAGTATAGATGCAAGGAGCTATTAGAGTGAGCTTTTGGTTCCTTGGAGTGGCTGCAAATCCTCAGATTTAGAGGTATTAACTACCATGCTGCTGCTGAGGAGTGGGTGGATGTGTTTCAGGTGTGCAGCTGGAGCCTTACTGCCTGCTGACAGGTACACACAGATACCTGCTGAGATAGCTGCTGTGCCTCTCCTGTGCTAATGGGATCCTCACAGGGGTGCCAGCAAAGGGATGGTTAATCAGCCAGCTGAACACCTTTCATCAGATATCCACTATCTGAAGGAAAATAACAAAACCAAATAGTTAAATTTTAAATTATTTGGAGTGGAAGCATGACTAATAGCAGCCTGAAGGTTTGCATTAGTTCCATGCCATTAAAGTTTACAAGTTCATATGCCCATTTACCCTGGTATTTAATAAAAGGATCATTTGTCATGGCAACCACAGCCTCAGGTGGGCTCTCCTAGCAAATTATTTACTCCCAGCCCAGAAGTCCCCCAGGTCTTGGCAGGTCGTACCTCTGCCCCAGCACCTGGATTTCAGTTCCAGGAGTGCCTCCACCTCAGGATGCCCTGCAGACAGGGCAGGGGAAAGGTGGAATTCAGATTCTCTGAAAGCAGATATTGGACTCTGAAGTTCTCTTTATGCTAACTCAGTAATGGGAGGCCCAAGGCTTTCAGATGAAAGGGGCAGGGAATTTAAAAGGACTGGTGCCCTGTGGGGTTTTGTGAAGGGTTTGCTGCAAGTTCATGCAGGGGGGAGTCATTACCTGCCTGTATGAGAATAAGAGGGTCACATTCATCCCTCATTCTCTACCTCCTCTGCTGGCAAGGATGAGGTGGGATGCTGCTCTTATGAATTCTGGTTTTGGGTGCCTAATTTTTGCCTGGTACTAAGTAAGGATCTTAGATGACTGTTCCCAGCTCCAAGCATACTTTTGAGCTAATCATCCCTTTTGGCTGTGTCTAAATAATTCATGTTTATCCAGCCTTAAGACTGTAAAGCAAATGCTCTTCTGGATAATCTTTGCTAATCTGCTGCAAAGCAGAAATCAAATGGTCCTTTTTATCAGATGTGTTTTTTACCCCATCCAAGATTTTACCACCTCAAGATTTTACCAGCACAGGTAAATTCAGTTTGAACACGAGTTGTCTCCTGTTTTCTGAGTTTTGCATAGAACTGATCTTGAGAGTTTTTAATACAAAAAACAAAATATGTCTGTGATTTTCGTGGTTTGGTGATAATGTTAGCAATCCAGAACCCAAAACAATTGCACATTGTACAATGATAAACATTTAACAAAAAAAATGTCCTTCCTGTTTGTCCTAGCTCTGCATTCATTTAAACCACTTTAACTTATTTTAGCAAGTGGGACTGATTTTTTCAGATGAGGTGACTGTCATCCTGAAAACTGAGGTGTTCCTGCTTGTAAAACATTTTTACCTGCTGACATCAAAAATCTAATGTCTAAGGAAAGGATGAGGGTGGTGTTTTTTTTGCTGCTAAGTGTTTATCTGCAATTAAAATGTTGCAATTTAAATGCCAACTGAAAATGTAAGCATTCATTGCAACTGTATAACAGATTATCAGACCACCAGTGGAGATTCTTAGAAAAATCTATTTAAAACAAGCATATTTTGGTTTCTGCATGTCTGTGTGTTTTCAGCTGAAAAGAGTAATTTCTTTAATATCTCTTGTGTTTCACCACTATGACTAGGCCTAAAATTTCTGGACATAGTTTTGTAACTCACCATGTGAATGGCCACATAGTTTGTTAGAAGGCAGGAAATCCCAAAACAGTTGGAAGGTTAATTTTATAAATGACAGCTGTACCTTCTGTGGTTAAGATCCATTCAGTACTCAGGCAGTCACAGTATAGTGCTGTGTGCTAGAGATCCTTTGCATTAGTTGTTTATCTGATGTTAGAGATGCAATATAAACATGGGATATTTCACCTCAACTGCTGGAGCACAATAATGTGTTCTCTGATTCTATCCTTCTCCTTGGTAGATGACCTGGAGCCCTTTGGAGCTAAATTATACAGGTGAATAGTATGTGTGTAAATCATACACAAAGGAGAAATTCCTCTGAATGGTTATTCTGTAGGCAGTTGAGTTCTGGTACAAAACAGTTCTCCTCCTTAGATATATCAATTTCATGTCTTTGAGGGAGACTTTAAGCGGTAATGCAGGAACAAAAGCCACAGAAGGGTAAACAGCTTGCAAAAGGAATCAGTGAACACAATGGATGGAGGCAGAAATAAATCCCACACAAGTTTTTAGGAGGAAAATCTGGTCTAGAAGAGCATCCTGTTCCTGGAGCAGGGCAGTTCTCAGCTCAGCCTGCCCCTGATTAGGCCATGGCAGAGGAGGTCTGGGGAGGGTCTGAGAGCCCAGTGGTGTCAGGCCAGGTTTGAGTGCAGCAGTCAGAGCCCCTTGATGTGAACTGGCTGTGGGTAAGGTTCTAACTCTGCTGAGGTGACAGTTCCTCTTTCTGTGTTTAATGGAAGGAGCTCATTTTGGCTGTAGCTGGAAATTTCTGCCCAGCCTGTTAGCAGCAGGCACTGGGAGTTTACAGCCATTTTTTAGATAACTATAGGAGAGTGTTGCAAGCAATAAACAAAGAATGGGCAGCTTTTGCAGGCAGTGGGGTGGAAGGTTTTCTCCATGCCTTTGTATCTCAGTTGTCTCTGTAGCCTGACGTGCTTTAGCTGACATTTCACAGCACAGCTGCCCTGTAGTCTGGGGCTGAATAGATTTGTGCTTCAGTTCACCATTGAGACAATAGAGCAACTTGTGGCTGCCCCAGCCAAATGATTGTGAGTAAATCTACTAGTTGTTCAAGAATGGGGTATTAAGAAAATAAGGAAGAAGGCTTGAAGAATGACATACAAGAGCAAAGGAGCTGGCTCTGTGGTTAGTTTTCTTTCTATAGCATGAAAATAACCTTCACTGACAAATATCCTTAACTCCCTGAATTTGGCTGCCTTTTTTAAGTAAATCAGAGATACTGCTGTAACTTGTTAATTTACTTTTATTTTCTTTTCGTTAATTTATTTTATTTCTCTGACCTTTTCTTGGAATGAAAGGCTGGCTTCTGGTCCACAGTTGACTTTAAAGTGGATGGGAGTTTGTCACTAGTGGTACTCAGTCCTGTTGGAGTAAGCATCCTATTGTCTGAGTGGAGAAAGGCAGCAGTGGTTTGGCATGCCTGGAGTGCACATCAGTCATGTACCAGCTGAACGGTGCAGGCAGGCAGGGGCATGGTCTCATCTCGAAGAAATGGGCTTAATTGCAGCACAGCATCTTTGTTCAAATCAAACAGAAAGTGCAGAAAAAACCAGGGATTCTGCTTTACATCTTGTCTCTCAAATGGTGCATGCAGGCTGTTTCATGGTGGCAATGGGCAGCTGATGAGCTGCAAGCAGTGCTTGTGCTGAGACTTTCCAAACGTGGGCTGCAGTTCCAAATTCCTCATGCCACGGACACACTCCCTGGTGTGCAGAGTGCTTATGTGGAGCACACACCTCATCTCTGCTCTCAGCAGCACTGCTGCTCCAGCAAATACTGGCAAGGAAATAAACACAAGCAGGCAGCCTTGTTGGAAGAAACCTCCTTAAAGGGAAGTGATGTCTTGTTCGACTGCAGTACTGAATTTTTAAGCTCTGAATTTTAGAGTGGAGTGTAAGCCTCAGTCTGCAGAATCACACTGATAAAGTCACATGCCCCCTATAAGAAAAATATCTTACAGGTTTCCACATAAACACTGTCTCCCAGTGAAACATGAAATTGATGCAACAGTACTTGAATAGGTTTTACTGTTCTGCTCTTCCTCTTTTCGTAGGGAGAGATGTGAGTTCCAGCCCCAAATAATAAAGTGAGTTTGGATATATCCTTTAGAAAACCAAGTCCTGAGCCCTGGCCTCATGTGTTCTTGAACAGGTGCCCATTTATATATTTATAGAGACTGGATAGCGCTGAATGCAGTGTGAGGCTGTCCTTGGCTACAGCTGTGTTGCCCAGAATTTGGTGTAATGCCATATATTCTTTCTGAGTTTTGAATTAAATACTGTGGAAATGGCCTTCTCTGAAGAAAGCATGTGTTTCTATTATTTTTGTCCTTTTTCTTACTGTTTGATTGAAGCACTATGATTCAGTAGGAGAGCAGTACGGTTGCCCAAGGAAACAATCTGTATTTTTAGTCTTAGGCATCTAAACATCGAGATTTGATTAACTTACAGCTTTATTCTCCTTTCAGGTTCCTGCTTTGGTCCACAGGGATGCATCCCTGTCTGTAGGCACCCCAAGACATGCTGCTTATGACAGCTGACTATAGGTGTATCCCATGGCTTTGCATTTATTGTGCTTGGGCGTCCTTGAAGTCCCAGTCCCAGTGCATGTTAGCATTACCCAGCTGTTATCCATAGGTGATGTTCAGGAGCTCTGTGAATTTCTGTTGCATAATTGAATGAAGAAATCCTGTGAGGATCTGAGGAGATGGGTGGTGGGTTAGTGAAAACTTTAATAATCCTGCTAGGGTGGTAGCATGCAGAATGATACATGGTAGTATTATGGCAGTAGGACTGATATATTACTGCAAAGCTGGAACTGCACATTGCTGGTTTGAAATACCCTTCACCTTTCCTCAGGTAATGATCAGATGTAAGAATATTCTTCCTTCAGCTTCACAGTCTCAATCTACATGTCAGCTCCACCCAGAATTTCTTACTGGGATTATGTGAACTAAAAGTTTAACGCAAAATCAATTTCTAGTAGTGATATTTTATCTTAAAAAAATTAAACATTAATCATTTCTATATGTTGATCATCTACTGTATGGGAATCATGAGTACCTAGATTTGTGCGGCTCAGAGCAAGGTCATAGCAACTCATCGAAGAACTGCTGAAGGCCCTATAACATCTCAGAACATAAATAAGTCTTAGTAAAACAGCATGGGCTGTGGCAGTATTCTGAATGGGAATATGCAACATCAACAAATGGTGTTAAAGAAAGAAATTCCTGCAGTAGAGTTAAGTGAATGGTTCTGGATAGTGAGTCAGCAGAAGACCACCTAAGATATGTGTCAAGAATGCATGTAAGAGATTAGTTATGTCAGGGCTTCTTAGAAAAGCTGATAAAGAAGCGACTGTAATTATAATTGCTTTAGTGAAGGGGAATTAAAAGGGGAGAACTGACAGTTAAATTGCAACTGCTCAGTAAACTGCTTCTATTGAGATACATTGTAACACTGTGAGATAGTAGGACCATCAGGTCAAATATGTGAATTGGTAAGATTTTTGCAAAATGGGTACAGCCCTCTGCAGTTCACTAGGGTCCTCACTGATTGGGGCTGAAACTATAGTTTGACAACTTGAATATCACTATGAACATAGGAAGTAAATGCAGTGTGGGAGATATTTTTTGCCTTTTCAATAGAAAAAAAAGTGGTGGTGATGATGCTCACCACTAAGCATGGAAGAGGTACGAGTTGGTGTAATTGCTGTGATTCAGAGCTGGGAAGTTCCAGATGGAGGAGAATGTCTTATTTTACAGTCAGTAGGCAGGATATGGGAAATTATGGGTCCTGCATAGCTGTATCTTGGCTGTCTTCCACATCGGTAGTGTTTTGCATTGCTGTGTGTGCTGTTAACACCTTGGTATATATGAACAGTGTGGTCACGATATGGCTGCTTGGGGAACTATAACTTTGAACTGGGTAGAATTTATGCAATGTGATTTCCACTGAGAGGGGTTGTTGGGTTTTGGTTGTTTTCTTTTCTCTGATAGAAGATGATTAATTAGAGTAGAAAGCCAGGAAGTTAAAAGGGGTATATATCTTATTCACCTATGCAGTTAGCATACTTGCTTTTTAGGTGTGTGTATTAGAATAGGATGTGAAAATTATGCAGAAGATGGCTCAGAATGAGGTTTCCACATATTTATACTGCAGCCTTCAAAGATGTTCAGCACACCTGGCAGATTCTCTGCTGCCAGTGGCATTGCTGCCACGTTGAGGGGGTGGCCCTGCAGTATGGGCCAGGGACAGCAGCATTTCAGCAGATCTGGCACACAAATTGTGATCACAGCGTTTGGAGCTCTGCTCACACCTGTAATTAAAAGGTGACATAAATGAAAATGGAAAACACTACAATAAAAATACTCTGCTTTGTGTTAGAGCTGAACTAAAAGAGCTTTGAATTACCTGTAAGATTAGTGGGCCCTTAATAGATTTTATACTCGCTTCAGTTTTTATCCTGAAGGTGTCTGAGGTTGAGCTAACACATTATTAATTACCATGGACACCTTCAAGCAGCCTGTGATGACATCTTCACAGTTACTCTCATTCCTATTTGAAGCATTCCTGGAATATAAACTTTATAGTGTAGCCATTTGTAATGCTTTTCCTGCAGCAAATAGCAAACCCTTCAAAATTTTTTGCAGCTGTTACTTCACATTTTAATACTCCTCTGTCCTGCACATCATGCAGCCCGCGGTCTGTGTGGAATTGTGGCAACTTACAAATGATTGAATGGGGTGATATGCAGGAAAACTTTATTCCCTTCATGGGATCCTGCATCACCTTTCAAGAACTGCTGCTTAAATGTGTTCCTGGATTAATATTAAAAGTCTCAGGTGTGCCCAGCATATGGTTTGGCTGGGGAGTGCAAGTGCAATCCCGTCTGCAAACAGTAATTACAAATCTTTCAGAAGATTTTAAGTGGCGTAAATTATCCATGGTTTCAGCTTCCTTGACAACATAAGATAAAATGCTAGGGTTTGTGTGTCAGCAACAGAGCAGTGGCATAAATGACTTTCTGATGATTTTTCTGATGTGGTTTTTCACTTGTAACGTTGGGGGTTTTGGCTAAGTGGAGCTTTGGAAAGAAGCTGTGGCAGTAACTTCCCAAACTGCCAAGTGAATTTTGACAGGGCTTATCTGGCAATTCTGCAGTGTCTACAGAAGGGTTTTCAGGCTGGTGGCTTGAGTAGATTTTAGGTTGAGCAAAGTAGCTGACAAAATGGATTTTGATGGTTGCGGTATTACACTGAGAGGTCTTTGCCATGGACAAAAGAAGTGACAAATAGCTTTCCTTGAAAAAAATGCCAGCCACAAACTGTAAATCAGCCAGCAGGGAGGTATAGCTACTGGAGAGTCTTAATTTCTCCCGAGAGAAAAAATGTCACATTAAGAAAGCTGAAGTTTGATCATCCACAGGCCACTTGGACTCTAAAGCTGGCACATGAAGCAGTTGTCGAGATTTGTGGTTTCTTGGTTTGGTTGGGCTTTTTTCAATTCTGAAAAGTTAAAGCCCCTGCTGGCAAAGCCTGTCCTAGTATGCGCTCTGTCCATCAGCTTTTATTATTCTACCAAAAGTCTGGTTTTTCCCCTCCTTTCAGGCTTTCTCTTTACTTCAGAATAACTGCAGCTGCCCTTTACTCTGTGGCTGTCAGAATGAGCTGAGCTATTCTGCACCTCCTGTAGCACCATGGGCTTTTCCCCCTGATGAATGTGATGCATTCAACTGCAGCATAGGTTACTGAAAGTCCAGTTTTAAATGTCAGAGCAATGTAAACTTTTATATTATCAGTAAATAATTCCGAAATTCTCCTTACAGTTGGCGACTGCTTTAAGAGTGAAGGAATGTCTTGGATGTAATTACATTATCAGGGTTTGATTAGTTCAGCTTAGCAAATCAACTATGTAATACTTTTTATCTGTGGAGCAGTTATTTAGTTAACTGGCCACGTGTTTTGTTTTGTAACATTTTTAATGTCCAGCTAATCCTGTGTGAGTTAGAGTAGCACTTCATTTACTGGCATTTTAAATTGTTTAGATACACTGAAATGGAAGGTAAACTAAATGTTACTTCTGTCTAGGTGAATAATTGTGGAGGTGAGTTGCTCACTGGAAGTTGCAGTAGGAGACCCCATAATGTGGTTACACCTTTGCTAGGATGTCAGGAGTTTTTTTTTTTATTGTAGTGAAACTCAGAGTGGATGGGAACATCTTTCTTGCAGCAGAAAAGATAGTTCATTCTGCATTACTGTGCACTGAGTGAGTAGGTTGCACTCCTGAAATGTGAGTTGCTGCTTACAGAAGAGGAGTACCTGTGCTGCTGCAGTCATTCTGCATCAGCTTCTGAACTCCACTCCTGAAATAATTATTGCTTCACCACTGAAGCACATCAGGCTCTTGAGAGTGAACTTATAATGTTTCTGCAGCACTCAGCTGTTAACTGTTTTTGTAACTCACAGACCAAAAACTGTAGGCTGGCTATGAAGGTTCATTGGCAGTCTTCTTTTGTGTTAGGGTTATAAAGCAGGGTTAGGGTTATTAGGATTATTTCATTTATTTCATGTAACTTACTGAGAAAACTACAAAGGACAGGAAAAGGTTCTCCTGGCAGTTCCAGAGAACACATTACTGGAGAGGGTAAGTAGTTTTCTCCATTGCTCATTTGCTAATGGAGAGACGCTTGGCTGAACAAGAGCCAGAGATGGAAGTGGTAATCATTAAACAAGCAAATCCAACAGTTGAGCTCTCCAAAAAAAATCATGACAGAAAATGCTTCCCAGTCCTGAGAGGTGCTAAGTCCCCTGTGCAGAGGGAGTGGGTTATACTTGCTGCTGTGGGGTGAGGGTGCTCAGCACCTGACAGAGTCTCACATGGTCAAGTGCAGAATTTGTGCTCTATGCATGGGAACTGGGATCTGCAGATTTCTCCCCTATCTGCAGAGCTATTCAGACACAACATTATGAATGTCCAGAATAGCAGATAGTGGTTAACTGTTTTTAAAAATGGGTCAGAAGTTGCTGTTGTCCCCCTGAGGTTTTTTTTAGATACATTCCTTTCTTTTCCAGCAGCTGAGAAAGTAACTCTCCAAATTAGTCAGTTTGGTTAATTTTTAGATTCTCTCTAATCAATCAATTACCTAGGAAAAAAAAATTTTGTTATGTGTCAATTGCCATTGTTTTTTTTTTCTTCTTTCTTTTTTAGGTGAACATGTTTGTGGAAGGATTCCATGATGCGATCCTTCTTTATGCTCTAGCTTTGCAGGAAGTCCTGAAGATTGGTTTCAGTAAGAAAGATGGGGAGAAAATTGTTCAACAAACACGGAACAGAACGTATGAAGGTAAGAGTTAATATCGAATTACAGCTTTCAGAATCAAAAAACTTCAGGTCTTTGTTCTGTGCCAAGTAAGGACTCATGCCTATTCCACTCCTAAGAGAGGAAAGCAACCATATAAAACCATGTGCATCTTTAAGGCTGGCTCACATATCTCACCAGTCTGTCTTTTTTTTGCACCAACTGTTGAGGTCTTGACTCAGTTCAAAAAACTGTTTACAATCTAATGACCCTCACTGATGTTGTAAAGAAATACCAATAATTTTCTCAGGCTCCTTTTTTGTTTTTGAAAAGATTACAGCTGCTTGCTTTGCTCATGTTCATCTATTAGCTCTGAGATTGCCTCATTTTTTCCATTTCACTTTTTTATCTTGAAAGCCTGGGAATGGATAGAAGCAAGCAGGTGCCAGGGTTGGGGTTATTTTGTGTTTCTCAATGGGATTCCTTTGGGCCTAGAAGGCTTTCCCCCAGCCTCCTTTCAGGAGCTGTGTGTGTTGTCTCAGAGGCAGCAGCTGAACAGCACTGTGCCTAATCCTCGAGGCTGCAGTTCTGCAGTGCAACTGGCACTTGTATGTCACCTGGCTGATGCAAAGCAATGCAGATGCTTTTGCCAGATAAGAATTGTAATGAAGCAACTGAAGATTATTGGTTTAATCTTTCATCTCTTAAGATATTTCCATCCATCTCTTTAAAGTATTTCCATCCATCTCATGATAGTCCAATCATTTGATGTAGGACTGGCAAGATTTCCTGTGGAAATGCCTGAGAGAAGGAAACATTTCCCCTAGATAAAGAGCGAATGATTCATCTGAGTGTGTAAGAAAAGCCTCGGTGGCCAGGTTCTCAGCTCTAAGAACACATTGGACATAGTGTAGGAGGGCAAAAAGGGCAGCAGCTCCAAACCAATTTTCTGTTCTCAAATTGAGGTGTGAACACAAGGCAAAATAATACTCAGGGCACCTTAAGGGAACACTCAAGCACTTTAAAGCAAGGAATTGCTTTAAATTGTTCTGATTGCAATCATCCCATAAACAGCCCTGCATCATCTGTAGGTTGTGCTTTGCATCCCGCTATATCTCTTCATATCTGTGGCTCCCCAAAACACTGTTTTAAGAGGGAGGGATTCTGGTGTCTGGATTTGCCACTCTGTTTGTGCTGTGCATGAGCAGATGCCCCAGCACAGGCTGTGTTTTCCCTGCTCCTGTTCCTGTGCTCCAGGAAGCCACCAGCTTGTGCCCATGCATCCTTTGTAGTACCACATGCTCCACATGGACTACACGGTGGATTCTCACACCCTGCTTCTAAAACCTGGCAGGAGGGAAAGATGTTCTCTTTCCCCAGTTGTGAAAACCAGATTGTTGCTGGTGGCTGACTGGTTCCACCTCTTCTGAAAATGTAGCTGAGTTGGGCTGTAAGGGTGCAGTTGGTCAAAATTCTTGTAAGTCATGTGCCTTTTTCTCCCTATGGCAGTACTCTGCTGGACATAAAATTGATTTTGTAAGAGGCCTTTAACTCAATGTCTTGCAATCCAATCCCTTAAGGAAGATGACATCCCTTTATTCTGCCTCTGACCCCTTTGCAGTGATGCAGCATGACAGAGTATGGTTCATGCACACCCATCAGGTTCTGCTGCAGGACTGAAGCTTTGGAATTCCCTTTAGCTTCGGCAGGCTTGATACTGAGAGCTCCAGTTTTGCTAATGACATTAATTTAACTTCTGACATTGATTGTCTTGGCACCTCATTTTAAGTCAGCCTGCTCCGACTTATCAGGACTCCCAGCAGAATGTAGATGCTGCTTCCTGCAGAATTCCATCTGCCTGCCACAGCTGCACAGACATTATGGGCTAAGAAAAGGATAAGGCTGAGGTGATCAAATGATTTCTTAGGAATCAGGTTGTTAAAGTCAGCATGGTATAATTTCAGGGCACATCTGGTGGAGAATATTTGCTATTCATTGGCATTTCCTCTGAAAAAGTAGAAAATTTTTTGTACAGGTATCTCATATAAAAATGTAGAAAGAAAATTGAGATAAAATCATTCCACCTTCATGCAAATGCAATTATTCATTAAGGTTGTTTCTAAATTTCCTAACTCTGTTTCTTAAGGAAATTGCAGGAAATTTCAACTTTTCAAATTCAGATGAAAAATTGAAAAATTAGTCTTTCCTGCTGAAAAAAACCCCAAAACTTAGGAACACCAAGTTTCAATTTCAGTACCTATTTGCAAAATCTAAGTTTTGGTTTTCTTAGATCACAGAAGTGATTCCAATTAGTATCTCCTGTCATATCCAGAATCCAAATTGATGTGTGAGCAGGGACATTACAGTTCTTCAGAGTGTCCTCTTCCTTCAGTGTCTCACAGCCAAGTAGTTGCTACAGCCATTCGATTTCCCTGCAGTAATGGAATTGACAATGGCTTGATTACTGTGTTTTTGTAATGAAACAGATGCTTGACAATAATCTTTGATTACCAGCACATATTTTTAAAACCTCAGTAAGCTGAAATATTCCTGACATCACTAAATCTGAGCAGGTACAGATTAAATGGAGGTGTGTTAAGTCTATTGCATGCTCACCATCACCAGGCACGCTGGGGGAAATTTATACTCTGAATATTTGACCTCTGTTTTCTGATTGTCGCTGAGAGCCTGAATCTCCATGCCTTTTTGCCTGGTCTAGACATGTAATTGGTGTAACATGGATGTACAGTGATGCCTGTTTGCCTTGCACAGGTGTAAATGGCTGTGTTTGGTGTCAGGCAGTGGAGGATCATATTTGAGAACATCTGTAGTGAAAAAGTGTATCAGCAGTCTTAAGAGGTCTTCACCCTAGTTAATTGGTATTGTAATGATGGATTTTAAGAACCTGTTTGACTTACATCTCAAGAATTTGGAGCCAAGCTTTTTGTACATGAGGACATATGTTTTAAGAAGAGGTTTAGATTGAATCCAAGGATGTGTTCATTTTCCATGATAGATCAGACAAGTTGCCCCAGTGAGGCTGTGAAGTTTCCATCCTTGGAGGTTTTGAAGAGCAGATAAAACCTTGAACATCCTCCTGGCTGACGCTGCTCTGAGTTGGAGGTTGGGCTCAAGATCTCCTGAAGCCTCTTTCAAATTTGAGATATTGTATGAATCACTGAGTGCAGTTTCCCCAAAGTTTTCTAGAAATTATAAAACAGGGAAGTGGAGTGGGGCTCTAAGAATACAAACCAAACTGCACATACTAAGTAGTTAATCTTATGTAGATGAATGCAGGGCTTAATGCATATGTAATGCACGTGGTGTCCCTTGTCCATGCCATCTCCAGTGTCCCCTTAGGTGGAAGCAACATTGGACTGGTGTATGGGTGCAGCAGCCCCTTCAGCCTGTAGGATCTAGGTCTCTGCCCCTGTATGCTCTAAAGCACATGAGCTGGACTCTCTTTTATGAGGCATCATCAAATATTTCAGGATTAGGCTCTCTGTAAATAATTCATGTTAAACAGATTTGTGTTTTAGTCTTACATGCTGGTTTTTTGGATTAGATTTTTCTCACATATTCTCCAGTCTCACACGTTTAATATTTAAAAAGGAGAAATGTTAAGAATTCAGGAATGCAGACACCAAGATGAAATTACAATTTCTTCTGGAATGCCAACAAAAATGCCGGGAGACTGATGAGATTTCCTGTCATATCAGTCTGTAAAAACCTGTCCACTGTTTTCATGTTTTGCTTGGAAAAGCTCAGTGTTTTAAGTAATTAATCTTCTGATTCCTCACATGCCATTCTTTAGGCATTGCAGGGCAGGTGTCCATTGATGCCAATGGAGACAGATACGGGGATTTCTCTGTGATTGGAATGACAGACCCAGAGGCAGGCACACAGGAGGTAAGGAAACAAACATCATTGCAATTGGCCACTAAAGAATTAGTAATTCAGTGTAAAGTAACATGGTATCATCTCTTTAATTGATGGCTTGATCTTACCAACCTAAAGACCAAATCCTTTCTGTAAAATAGCTATCTTGAAGTAGTTATAATAAGTATTTTAAACTTTCTTCTTTTCTTTAACAGTACAACTTCACATGATGCTAGCCTTTAAAGGGTGAATTCTTCTTACAAGCTGGCTAAGCACTGCTAAATTTGAATATGAGACATTACTGTTTAAGAATGAGCAAGGTCTTTTATTTATTGGTGGGAAGAAAGATTAATCTTACAGCAACAGTGATACACAAGTTGGCCTGATGTATTAACACAGCAAGTACAGGTGTGGTCAGCCTGAGGTCACCAGGAGTGCAGCCCTTGCCTGGCCTTGTTTATCAGGCAGCCGTTCCTGAGTGTCTTCTTTTCAGTGTTTAAGAAACATTTTAATCAGATGGCTCCATATATACCAGATGGGTTATTCCACTGGACATGAAAGGAGTGGAAGAGATGCACTGTGAAAAAGTCTGTGAGAAGCAGCACCAGCTGCACACAGAGAATAGCATGTCTGGCCTGAGTTTATTAATGCATGCAGTGCCCTAAGTCCAGCTGCAGTGTAATGCTTTAGTTGGTTGCAAAATCAGCATCAGCCTTGGCTTTGCTGGTCTCCCCGACAAGTTCAATTAAAATGTAGCAGTATCTGAGCTGGACATTTCAATGTGTGGTTTTGAATCCAGTGAAGTTACGTTGTTATTGGTACTGCTGCAGCATGGAAAAATTCAAGGAGCCCTTTTAAAAGCATGAGAATGTCGCGTGTGCTTTAGTGTGTAAAAGTGATTGAAGAACTACTTTACTACCAGTGAACTGCAGACACTCCCAGGGGCAGTAGGAGTACAAAATGGTTGGGATAACCTTGGTGCAAACAACCTCTGTTTCTACTGTTTGTTCAGGCCAGTAGCTTTTTATCTCATTTATCAATTTAATTTCCTTCTCTTACTCTTCCTTCCATTGCTCTTTCACTTGCAATTTAAACTACGTTTATTCTTTTAATTTATTGTGGAATTTCCCTCTGCTTTATTTGGTACATAAATATACACACAATTAACATTTTACGTGTGATTGCTTACCACTTTTGTCTGCCACATAGTTTCTACCCTCATACTTCACTCTAAAAACATTATTTCTTTGATAATTTGTTCTATTCATCTAGTTGATTTTTTTCTGTATGTAAGAATATTTCTCAGCTGAGCTGTGCCAGATGGATGGGTGTTTGGGCAGAGCTGTTTTCCCAGGTCTATTCATAGAGTTTAAAGCTGGAAGAAGACTTAGATTTCCTAGTTTGACCTCTGCTGTGTTAGACACAGGCAGGTTCCCTAACCTTTTTGGAGCACTGTAGTTTACATGTGACTAAATCTCATGCTATAACAGGCATTTATTTTTTGTTTGGAGACACTGAAAGAACAGAAACTGCCTTGCTGGTGCCCTCAGTGTTTGTTCCACAGATGAACCACTCCTGCTCTTCAAAAATCTATATCCTACTTCTGATCTGAATTCATGTGGTTCCTGCTTATAGCTTTTTGCTCTTAAACCATTTCACATGTTTTCTTATTTAGTAATTCTTGCTGGTAGAGTACACACCTACTCCTGCTTGATAAATTAAACAATCTCTTAATAAATAATCTGATGCCTGTGAATGGTCTCTTTTTTTCCAGTTTACTGAATTTGCTTTAATTTTTGGGCTGTTGAACACATTCATTCTTCAAAGGATTTCTGTCCCAGCTGCAACTGTGAGAGGAATAAGTGTCTTTATTTAATGTGAAATATACATTTGTGTATTTAACCAGAGCAAATGTTCTTTAACATCACTGGCTTCAAAATGAAATTCAGGTGAAAGATCTGAAGAGGCCATCCATGCCTTAAATTCTAAACCTAGTGTATTAATATCTGGATTTTATCTATGGTAGGACAAATAGATCTATTGATGTGCTTCTGCCTTTGCTCTGACCATTTCATTGTCACAGTGTATGGTCTTGCTGCTCTACATAGATGTCTTTAGACATACTGCTGCAGTGATTTAACATAGGCTTTTATCTTGAATAAAACCTGAAACTGCTGAAGACAGGGCTGAAATTCTGAGGTGTCTTTATGAATTCGTATGGAAAAATACTACCGTACCACCAGAATAATGCATATGTAAGTATCAACAACTGCAGAAATACGAAATTTGAAGGTTTGAACTTAGCATGTTGAAGGACCTCGGAATTCTGCCAGAAGAGAAAACTCCAGTCTGCAGTGTGTAGTTGAGAGTTTCAGCATGCAAAGTCGTTGAATTCCTGGAAGCAGAGAAGGGTTTAGATTAGGAGAGGCCTTAAAGACCATCGAGTTCCAACTCCCCCGCCATGGACAGGGACTCCTTCCTCTGGACCAGAATGCTCTGACCTCATCCAACCTTGCCTTGAGCATTTCCAGGGATGTTGAAGCTATACCCTCAACTTCTTTCTGCAACCTGTGCCAGTGCCTCACCACCCTCAGAGCAAAGAATTTCTTCCTAACATCTAATCTAAATCTTTAGTTTAATCTAATCACTTTTAGTTTAAATCTATGTCCTTGTTCGGTCACTACCTGCCTGTGATAAAGTTGTTCTCCCTCTAGTTTATAAGCCCTCTTGAAGTACTGAAAGGCTTCAGTGAGATTTCCCCAGAGCCTTCTCTTTTTGAGGTTGAACAATCCTGGCTCTCTCAGCCATTCTTGACAGCAGAGGTGCTCCAGCTTGTGACTATCTTTGTGCCTCTCCTCTGGGCTGGCTCCAGCAGGTCCCTGTCCCTCCTGTGCAGGGACCCCAGCTCTGGCTGCAGTGCTCCAGGTGGGTCTCAGCAGAGCAGAGCAGAGGGGCAGAATCCCCTCCCTGCCCTGCTGCCCACAGGGCTCTGGATGCAGCCCAGGACATGTTTGGCTCTCTGGGCTCTGAGTGCCACGGCTGGGGCATGTCCAGCCTCTCACCCACAGCACCCCCAAGTCCTGGGCAGGGCTGCTTTGGGTCTGTTCATGGCCAGTCTGAACTCATGTCTAGCTATTGATGCTTTTACTTTGCTGGGTCACAATCCTGAGCACTCAACTCACTGTGGAGCAATTGAATTAAAGCCCAGGGAGACTAGGAGAATATGCAGAATGTTAAAAAGTTTGTGTAAACTAGATTTATATAGAAGAGAAGCCTGCGGGCAGGATCAGGTAAGAGCCTGTGAATATGTAAAGCAGTGTTTCAGAAAGGAGTTTCTATGACTGCTGACAATTTGGTAACAAGTGATGGATAATTACAAATAAAGAATTTCATGTTTCATGCTAGGGAAAACAACTGACAGTAAGGCTATCTAAGTTCCAGAATAAATTGTCAAGTCTCCATCTTTGAAGGCTTTCATGAACAGATTAGATAAACATCTGTCAGGAATGCTTTTGTTCAGCTGATTCTGCCCTAGGGCAGGGCATGCACTACATAACCTCCCACAGACCCCTTCAGCCCTCTTGTCTGAGCTTCAGCATCCTGCCACAGGAGTCGAGTGAGTGATGCTTCCCTCCTGATTGTTCCACTTCTCTAAGTTGATAGGAAAATCTTTTCATCCCTTTCTGTTTTGCACAGGTGATCGGGGACTACTACGGGAAGCAGGGGCGATTTGAGATCCGGTCGAATGTGAAATACCCGTGGAACCACGGCAGGCTGCGGCTAGATGAAAGCCGAGTTTCAGAGCACACAAACAACACACCGTGTAAATCATGTAAGTTTGGTGACTTAATACTTCTGCCCCAGCTAAAAAGACAAGAATCCTTGAGTTGCTGCAACATCACGGGCCGTATTAAATTGTTTAGCCCAGCTGTCTAACTGAGGCGTGGTGACTGTCTCTCTCTTCTGACTGCTGGGAGGTTAAGGTCTGGCAGCCATGGGTAGTACATGGTCTGAATCATTTCCCTGAGCCTAAATGTAACAGTAATCATGCACAGGCCAGAGCCCTCGAGGCTTTAGGTCTTTACAGGGGCCTCTTAGCTAGAAAGAGGGATGTAACTGAAACCCCAGCAGAGTATAATCACACTGATAATTAGCAGCTGTGCCAGTGGGAGCAGCATTCTCCCAGTGCAGAATGATTTTCAGTGTTGTGAGAAGGCACTGTGAGGGGCTCAGTAGGCTGAGGAGAAGTGAGAGCAGTTGAATGGGATGAAATCTGTGAATTCAGAAGTCTGGGGCTACCTCCAAAGGGCAGGCGCCCATTCTTTCCAGCACACTGACATCACACACCGTGTTGTAGTGAGAAGGATACTGCGAGGAGATTTGGGTAGGAGAATACTGGTGCCTCAGTGACAAAGGGTGGTCTTAACTTTTCACAGGAGACCAATTCCTAGTCCCGTAGTGAAAAGGTAACTCCAGCCCAATAATTCTTGAATCCTTCAGAAAATGGTGTGTACACAGACCATCTGTGGTGTAGCTATGCACCTTCTTCCTTCTGTACAAAAGAATCCCCTTGAAGGGTCATGCAGGAAGGAAGAGTTCCTTTCCACAAACCCAGGTGGGAATGGAAATGGGAGTAGACTACATGCACATGAAAATCCCATTGTTCTTCAGGAGCCCTGCACTTCCCAGAGGCAGTCCCTGTTTGGGCTCCTATTCAGCCACTCTGTCCCTGTTCTGCCTCTGTTGAGATTTGAGGCAAGTCCAAAGTCATATGTCTTTAACTTGAAACAGTGTATCTTCAGGAAATAACAACAAATGGAGGAACTGTTGGATAATCATAGTGATTTTAATAAACCTGGGTGATAGAGGTTTATGATTCTAATCCAGGTAAGATGAGTTTGTTTCTATTACAGTGACTCAAGACACATTCAGTTCTGATTGCCATTATGTGTGTCACTGTAACCCTAGTGTTAGGATTCAGACCAAGCTGTCCAGGCCAGTTTCCTAACAACATTCACTTGGATCACATCTCCAGAATTGTGCCTTCATCTGACACTAAGCTGGGGCATTTTTCCACCCCAAGGAAAGCAAGGACAAAAAGTAAACATGCAGACACAGGAACAGGCTCCCATGGAGTCCTGAGCTCTGAAAGGCTTTAGTTATTATCTAACGTTGATCACTAATTTGCTAATTGTGTGCATTTTCCAATACATGAATGCAGATAGTTCTTAATATAAACCCTGATTGCTTCTTTTTCCCCTTTTCAAGCAGGTGGTCTAGGAGAATCAGCAGTTACAGGAATTGTTGTGGGCGCCTTGCTTGGAGCAGGATTGCTAATGGCTTTTTATTTCTTCAGGTTAGTCCAGTTCATTGAAAGTTCTGTAAACTTTTTATTTGTCATCCAAACTTCTCAGCTCCTGGCAGAACATCCTTGGTGGGAGACAGAGAGGCACCATAATAATATGTGGTAACATTTTCACCAGAGACAGGGAACACGCTTTGATAGTCCTTTTGTGTTTATCCAAACAATTTTACTGACTTGAGTCTTCATCCTGTAACTACTTACATCTCTAAGTAACGTTGCTCATGGAAGTATTTCCAGTGAGTTCCAGACATTCACAGTTGCTTTAGTAAAATGCACTGGCCTTGAAAGCTGCCTTTGTTTCATGCTCCTTGCCAGCACAGTTGTGCAGGCTGTGATCTGCAAGAGATTTATATCATTTGCCTGGTATTGAATGGAATTGTACTGCAGAGCAGAATGAGATTTCTGTTTTGGTGTAAGAGAGCATTTGGATTCCAAAGCTGTGCATTTAACTTAATAAGCTGAGGTCAGTGCAGGGTGATCAGTGTTCTACTCGTGTTTAAGTAAAATAATTCTTACACTGCTAGTCAGCAAGTTTAAAGTCTTGATAATCGATCCTCTACTGAGGGAATAAATTAGTTCAGCACCTTATGTATACAGTAATTTGTCCTCCTGCTATGGAAAAGTCAGATGAGAGAATAGAATTAAACTTTGCATACAGGAATCAAATAATTCTATCCAATAAAAAAATAACTGTTTATAAAAAATGTTAACGAAATAGAACAGGCAAAGCCTGCTTCAATTCACCAGGACACTTTCAGGGTTTCAAAGAGCCAAACTTATTCATTAGGTTCTTACAAATGAAATTCTGCAGGATAATTTTGTTCTTGCATGCCTTCATTGCCTATATAGTATGTTGTTCGGGTTTGAGATAGTCTATCCAGTCCAAGCCAACTTAATGCTATCTTTAAAAGAAAAAGGGAATAAAAATATGTCTTTATATTTTATGTCATCATAGGTTCTTGCATCTTACATAGATTCTCAACCAGAGATGACAGTTGTTAGGTGTGGGTAGTAGCATTGCTGATATTGGGAGGGAATTGGTGTGAAAGGACAAGAAATAAAACAAATATCCTGTGCTGGTATAAAGCTATGCAAATATCATTGTAAGAACAGAACTTGAACTCCTAGTCATCTGACACAAAGATTTGGAAATCCTTGTGAACAAAGGTGGCTGTTGGTAAAAGTGGATGTAATACACCTGAGCTCAACACCCAGTCTTTTTGTGTATGGTCAGAGGGGAGAAATGAGCACTTTTATTCTGTGCAGTTCATGTCATCTTCATGTAAAAGCTAAACTAGGTCTCTGAGCAGTGCCTGTTTCTCAGTTTACTGAAGAAAGCTGCAGGTGCTATCAGATGGATCTACATATTGGAGATGTCTAAAGACCTGTGGGTGAAGTTCGCTCTGGAGATCTGATTGCAATTGTTCAAAGCAAGAGCAGGGCCAACCTCCTTATTCCACCATTAGAATAAGTATCTGAAACCTGACAAATCAGGGTGTGTGGGTCAGATTTTCAGAAAATGTAGATTTAGCAATTGTGTGCCTGGAAGTAATTTGTACTTGCAGCTTCTGTCCTTGTAAATTGTAAATGTACCCTTCTGATTACCTTTCATTTGGATCTGTAATTGTCACAAACAAGTATGCAAATACAGTTTTGAGTGTGTATGCAAACAATTAAAAGGTCTGGGGAGTTGTTCTGATATGTAGCTTTGGCTGGATTTTAACTTAAACACCTGTATACCTAAAATCTGGACCTGTCTTTGTGCAAGAGCTACTACTGTGCATGCTCTGACCCATGGAAGGGTCTGACTTGAAAATACATAAAGAAAGTAAACAACACAGGCTTTTCGAGTTATTTTGGAGCTTACTAGTATAGACACAAGTATTGAGGGAATATTTTCAGAACTTTTAGATTGCCTTTTTCTATTCAGCTATGTTGCTTGAATCAAAACCTTGGTGTTGTGAAAATCTTTCTTCCACTGCTGCATACCTAGCTGTGACTCCTGCCAGCTCTGCTGGTGGAACAGGGCTTTCCTTGGCATACAAGGTTTTTGCCATGCATCTCCACCAATAGTACAAGCATATGGAGCTGGACTAATGCCCTTCTGAGAAATTTCTCCTGAAACTGAGTAGAAGCATAAATGTATATAATGTAAATGTGAATAATCTGATGATTTTTGGGGGGAGATTTGGGTACTAAAGGGGAAGCAAAAAGGCAGTTAGAGGGTTTGTTTGACATACAAAGTACCACAAAATTCTTCAAAAGGCCCTCGAGGAAGAGACACAGGAAGAGCTGTGTCTGATACATGAGCATTTGTGTTTATTTCTTATCTGTCTTCTACATCCCTCTTCTTAATTCATCACGTTACCTCCTCTGACATTACAAACATAGTAGCTTTCTCAGAGGGAAATGGGAAGATTAGTTAGTTAATGCATAGTTTCAGTGAGAAACACAACTGAATAGTCAGATCTGTTGTTTGAACTCTCTAGAAAGTTCCCCCCAACCCAGGATACTGAAAAGAAATTTGGCTTTGATCAATATAAAGCAGTGATGTGACACAGTTCACATGACACTTCACAAAAACTACTAATCACTTAGATCAGAAATTTTCAAAGAAGTGAATGTCCGTGCCTTAGTGCTTTGAGACTGCCATGTAGAAATTAACAGGCATTCTTGAGCCTGGGTAAAATGTTCTGAGGCAAACTACTTTAATCTTTGACCAGGGTTTCACATTCTGCCACGTTTCATTTTTCAAATGGCACCCAGCTGTCCCCTACAGGCATTCTTCATAAGGGAAGTCTGTTAGCCTGTAGCTGGAGAAGGATTTCTCATTCTGTTCCTCTCCTTTCATGCAGAAAGAAATACAGAATAACTATTGAGAGACGAACCCGACAGGAGGACTGCAACATGGGGAAGCATCGGCAGTTACGTGAAGACTCCATTAGATCTCATTTTTCTGCTGCATAAAGAAGATGAAAAAGAATCCCATTCTTCCTAGGGAAAAGAAAGAATTAGAGAAAATGGCACAACCAAAGACATCAGTGTAAAAAGAAGAGGCTCTTGAAGAACTCACTCTTTTAAGCAGTAATTTTGTCTTAATTTCTTTCAGAAGCTCAGGAATGATTTACTAATCACATTATGCCACATGGCCTTTCATCTCATGAGTAAAGAAAATTATGCAGTTTGATGTTATAGGATATACTTAATATGTAAAGACAGTATTTCCTAAGGCATATATTAAGGCTAGCAGATCTTGGTTTAGTTGATGGGGAATGCCTCGTTTTGTTCCTTTTTTTCTTTTTTTTTAGCTTCTACCACCTCCTTCCATATTTTCATCTCACCCACGGGTATCAAATATGGTTTCAGAGGCACAGGTGCTGGTTGCTGTCAAAAGGAAAAAAGGGATTCATCTGGGGTACGATCCTGCATCACTGAATCACTGACACTGATAACAGGGGATATGAAATTTGGTGTACAGGCCTTAGTTCTGGGAGGGAACTGGCACTTGGTTGTAATTAATTCCACTGAGAAAGTTGGGCAGGTGGAAACATACAGACCATTCTTTCCTTGTTTGTGTGGCATCACACACAAACAAAAACACTGTTTCCCCCTCTTAGCTGGTGGGACTTAGGAAAAACTCCAGTGAAGGATGAGGAGTTTCACATGTGAAGTAGTGACAGAGAAGACAATCAGGTCTCTGGAGAGGACTGGTTAATTCCTCAGTCTTATATGTGCTTTGTCACTCTTTTCTGCCCACTGCTATGACTTTTCAGGGGGGCAGATGCAGTCCATGTCAAGCCTGCTCCTGTTCCCAGTGAAGTCAATGGCAAAGTCCCATTAACTTCAGTGAGCACAGGCCTGCATCCATAACTGTAAATATGGAAGTGTTTGTATAGCTGATGCAATTCAAAAGGGGATTTTTTTGTGTGTGTAAAAATGACATTCCATGCTACCATTTTATTTTTTAGGATATTTTTAATCTTGTATTTTTCTATTAAAATATCTATTTTTGCTTTGGTAGGATTAAAAATTAAGGAAGAGGATGTTTTGAAGACATATTTTTTATGATAGGAGTAATATGCAGGAAAAGTCAACAGCTGTAAATACATTTTAGAACCAGTATTTAGGGGAGGAGAAATGACTTTGCGGGTGGTGAAAGACTTTTTGCTCTACTTTTTTCTCCAGGCATGCACAACATTCAAGTAGTTACTTAAACAACACAAATGCAGTTATTGAGTTGTCTATGTGATGATCACCCTGATGCTGTAAATAATGCATTTTCCACGTGTTAGAGTCCTATAGAAGTTGGTGAGATTTAAATATCCATGTGTGTACAATTAAACACCCAAGGAGCTACCTTCACGAGTTGTGTGTTAAAATGCTGTTTGAAGTGGACTTTAATCCTGCTGCCATCAGTGTCCTGGAAATCTTGCCATTTATTTTACCAGGAGCAAAACTGAATCTGTGTTGAATTAGCTACTGACAGGTTATTTTATACTAGACAAAGGAGAGCTTTGCACTGTGTAGTCAACAAATGGAAATTAACAGTACCTACTGTAAATGTGGTGAAGAAGACCCATTGAAGTATTGTCTGTGGGGAGACAGAGCTATGACTAGGGTTCTAAGAGTCCATGAAATATTTTGGTTTATTCTCTTCTGGTTTCATAAGCAGAGCTTTCTGGTCTCAGCAGTTCTAGTCAGACTTGAAAGTTAATTTCAAAACTGGCTCTAAAGCCTGATTACTACTAAACTTCTAGGCCCTGAAATGCCAGACTACGAATTCTGAGAAACCACTTTGGGATACCTGGGAGTGAAGAGCAAAAACTCGCTGTGTCTGCTTTCTGCTGCCTTTTATTTGTTGTTGGACATGCTTTTTTCCCTTATATTTAACTTTATTCTTAGCATATGGAGGGTCCATCACCTGTCCTTGTGATATACTGTCCTATGTCTCAGGCAGCCAGAGGGCAAAGCTGCCTGACTGCCAGGGCAGCTCCAGCACAGGAGTCAATTTCCAGCATCCCATTGCCCAGTCTGGGCCCATGTGACTTCTACAAAAGTGCTTTAGCCAAAGCAGCCCTGATCAGTGGACAGTTTTCTGAAGTATTCTCCTTATTTCATGGGCACCAGAGAAGAATGGTATTCTCTTTATATCATGGACATCAGAAATAGGCATGAGTAGCATTCATACTGCTATGGACTTGGAGAGGAAAAAAGACTTCCTGATTAGTTTCTGGATTATTTTTTTTCCCCAAGCAGTTGAGTTTGTCTAGCCCCTGGGCATGCTTAAGGTTTGGGGTTTTTCAGATACTTTCCAAAGTGGTTTTGATCTACTGCTGGTTTTGCAAATCGGCCTTTCATATTTTGACTTCCTTTTAGCCATTTGACTACTCTGCCACAGAATAAAAGGCAATGAAAATTTTAAAAAATGTACCAAAAAGAGGGTATGATTTGAAGCATAAGCTTTTTTTGAAAATTATTTTTGTTGTGACTTGCTTTGCAGTATAACTAGTACTCAAAAAGTGGCTAGTTTGGAACCAAGACAATTGTGTAGATGTGCATTTTTCCTGTGCCATGCACAGCTGAGTCACACCAGAAGACAGGAGATCTGGCTGGGACAATAAATTCTCATGACGGTTTATTTATTATGTCATTTTATGATACCTATTAAAAATACATAGTGAAAGGTCACTTTTTAATTAAAGATATTAATTCTGATCCTTTTAAAAAACCCTATGTAGGGTTTTAAATCATGACCTCAGGAAGTGTTTCTGTGAGGTGTCTGTTGGTGGGTTGCTGACCTAGGCTTAGCCAAAACTGTTCATCCCAGCACCTCCCAAGGAAGGTGAACCTTCTTTGCACCTTAGAGCATTTTGGATCAATGGGCTTTAATGTTTGCAAATCGATGCACACAAATGTGTGTGTTTTTCCCGTGGAAGTGTGGAGATAATTTAAGACATTTCACATAAGTAGATTCCTTCATAGCATAAATAAACTTGCTCTTCTTAGATGCCTTTCACAGGCCTCTTGCTAATAGTTCCCAAGTCTTCCATGGACCATAGATCAGAAGCTGCCTTGAGTTTAGATTATTCAGCAGAGAGATTCTTTACTGGCTAATGCACTTTTCCTTTCTGGTTCATCTGCATTAGCTCAATGCCACAATGTTTAGGCTCTGAACTCTGTAAGGGAATGTCTAATCAAAATAATAATAATTGATTCTCAAAAGAGGTTTCAAAACCTACATTTTTGGCTTCAACAAATTGCCCATATTACAAACATACATCTGTATTACAGAGAAGCACAAGGAGACCCTTGACTTGCTCAGCACTTCAGAACACACTTAAAATATGCTCAACTTCAGCTTCTAAGTGCTTTGCTCACTTGGGACCAAAGGGTATGATCCTGGCCATGGCTGAACCAAAGGGAGATTTGCCATGTGCTTGAATTTAAGAAAGACTAGCTGTGTAGGCCATATTTATTGCTAAATCTTACAGTTGTGCCTGTTAAATTGAAAATGAACTAGTGGCTTCACACTCTGTTTGTCAAAGTATGACAAATTCTGCTAATTTAGTGTTTATTAAAATTACTAAACAATGATTAGCTTAATATCTGATTAACCTCAGAATCCTGTTCCTGAGGTTTCTATGGTCAGTTTTCCTGCCTTTTTACCCTCATAACCTCAACACCCAGGCTTCTACTGCAAGTGACAAAGATGAAGCAGAGCTTTCAAAAGTGTCTGTGATTTAATTTCCTGAAACCCCCAGCTTCAGAGTAAGCTATCTAGGTGCTTTGCCCCGGGCCACTGGTAGTTCTGAAACTTTTGTTTATGGACACTTTATGTGTTCTGAGTTGTCTGTGACTGCCACCATCACCAGTTACTTACCGGTTCCTGCCCTAGTGTGCTTCATTGAAGACCACACCCAGGTGAGCTCTGAAAGCATTCAGTCTTTGTTAAAACTTGTGATTGAGTGTGATTGAAAGCACTTTGGAAGATTGTGGCTCGAATTCAGTTTATTAAAGAATTGTATTAATTAATTTCTGAAAATAAACCGTGTTGAGCTAATTTCAATTTGTTCTTAAGCCATGTACCATTGCATTCTTGGAAGTATTTTGTTGGGGTTTTTCAGTGGAGAGTTATTAAGGTGTAATGCTTTGAAAACATTTGTGCTGGACGAAATAAAGAGTGTTCTCCCTGACAACATGTTTTACTGGGAGTTTGATCTCTGATTCATTTTTTGGCTTAGAAATGCAATCACACATTCAGCTGACAAAAAAAAACCACCCTCTTACTGATTCAGTGGAAGTAAATTTGGGTCCTCAATGAGTGTCTTCAGGCTTGAAGCAGCTGAGTGAGTTTCTCAGTTTTGCAGTACAACAGGCTGCATCAGCCTTAGCTGACCTTGGCTTCAGTGATGTTTTCACCTCATGAATGCCATAATGCTCCTGGAAAGCCAAGAATAGACATCAAAGACAGGAAGCTAATAGTCCTGGTCATAAATTTCTTTGGCAATTCCGTCCACCTTTTCCGGAGCTCAAGACAGTTCCACATCCTTCACTGCCCTCCTCTGTGCTTCAGAGTGTAGCCATGTGGGCATTCTGGTTCTTTCAGTGAAGCAGTTAAGGTTATTTTTCCTCATTTTCTCCAAGAGAAGAGTGAATAGTCTTTAATTACCTATTTTTTTTTCACGGTCTTTGTCTAGGTTCAGAAGTACTTTGGGAAGAAGACAGCCATTTTCCATCATTTAGTCAGAAATGTCCTTCACTGAGAGTGTTGGCTTTTATGCAATTTCAGACATGGTTCATTGCTGAACACTGCTCAGCTCTCAACACACTTGGTGTTGGCCCATGGCCATGCCAGACACTATCAGAGTTCTAGACCTGGAATTACCTGTTGAGGTTTTTTTTTATCCTTCTTGTTGTTGCTATAAAAGGATGTCAAGTCTATCGACCACCTTCCCCAAGGCAGGGCACATGGGGACAGAAATACCATTTTCTAATGGCACATTACCTTTTCTGTTGGTTAGCCCATGCCCTAATGACTCACCTCGCACAGTAAGCTGTAAAGGGACGAATTTCAAAGTGCATGTTTTGTAGGAGTCAGTTTTAGCTCTTTTTAGAAACAAACACAGGCATTGCTCTTGGAATGAATTTTTAAGGACATGCTGGGAAAAGTTTTGCTTTCAGATATGTTGTGTGTGTGTCACCTCTCCTCCCCCCCTTTCCTTTTGCTGTTGAAAGCACAAAAAGATTTGTGTGTGTGTGAAACCTTTCAAGTGGAAGAATGGAAGAGCTTGCATTGTGCATATCCCTGCTTAGAGGCAGTAATTGATTCAGATGGCTTGAGGGCTGAATTGTTTTCCATTCTCAGATACCTTTTAACATCTGAGCTCTGAGACTGATGAAAAATGATTGTTGAAATTAAAAACAAATAGCTGTTTGTGAGAGACCTCAGACCTGGCTGTCTGCAGGGTCAGCAAGCTGTGCAGCAGACATTGATAGTGTCTGTTCTCTTCTAAAGAATAACAACAGCCTGAGCACTGTGGTTTGCCCCAGCGAAGCCTTAAGTCTGTCATAAAGGCAGCTCCCCCTTTATCTCACGCATAGAGGAATAAAGGAAAAAGGTTAATGTTGGATTTTTTATGGAGTTACTGCTGGTTTTGGTCCAGAAGATAAGGCTTCCATAGTTTTGAGGCTTTCTTGGGTTAGTAGTTAATTGTGTCCAGTGTATCACTATATAGACTTTTATTATGCCATTAGTTTTCCCAGAATTTACCTTTTAGAAGGTCCTCATTGACACAAAACAAATTTACAGCACAAAAAAATAGCAAAAAGGAGAGGCTTACAGTTCCTTCAAAATCTCTCATTAACCACTAAATTAATACTCTGCATCAAAGACAAATTACTCTGAATAACCTGACAACTGTTACAGTTTGTATGTTAAGCTGTCCAGAAATGTTAGGTGGATTCATTAGATGAAAAGTCTTTGAAAGGTTAAAATTCACTTTGTGTGAACTGTTTCTTCGTGTTTCTGTCACAGGAATGTTTCTAGAGGACACTTGAGCAAGCAACAAAAAATGTATCAAAATCACTATTTAAAAAAAAAAAGAAGTCTTATTTTAGAGTTGCCATTTGTAATGCCAGCTGGTATGCACAGGGAATACAGGATCCTGCCCCAGCTACGAACAGAGGTTTTGCTGATGTTGTGCATTGGCAGCAGGCACAAGGACTCAGCTGCATTTCTTTCTACTTGGGGATGGTCTGGACTTCCCTTTCTCTTACAGAGTCATTACCATGCAGGTCTGAAAGTGCTGAGAAAACTTGGAGAGGCAAGGTGAAGGCAATGGGTAGGATTTGCTGTGTTTCTTGTGCATGGGGTGTAACAATCAAAAACTAACAGGACTCAGGATAGACACTGTGGACAGGAACTTTGTCCCCTTTTTTATGATGATGCTGTTCCCCATTAATGGAGAAATACTGGACAACAAAGAAAACCAGTGCCAGTTGAGCAGAAAACAAATGGAAAGCTGCACAGTATATTGTACTGGTGTAAGTAGAACTATCTGCATATAATGTGATTTTATTTATTGTTGGTTTTGTGTAGAGGAGAGTGTGTATTCATGACTGTGGATATAACATTTGTTCATTTGTGTAATGTATTTTATTTCTTCTGTGACTTGGTCATTTAAAATACCTACATTCACTGGTGTCCTCTGACTTTTTATTCTGTGCATCTTTTTTCACACTTTTTAAGAATGCAAGAATATCACATAACCTAAATTGTAACAAAATATTCACATTAAAGACATAGGAATATGTTATCACCTGTTTCTATGGTGTCTTTTTTCGTCTATTTTCTACATCCTTGATCTGTTCCACATAAGAGGGTACTTTCAGATGGTACAGAGTTAATAAAAGGAGGGTTATTCTTGGTCTAGGAAACTGTATGAACCACTGATTTTAATAATGCTTAGCAACTGATTAAATCAGGAATCAGTCTAACCTTTCTTTGAGAAGAAAGCTTCACACTGTATTTTAAGATGTGGGAAAGGTTTTAATCAGTGAACTCCAAATGAACTTCGAATATTTTTGTATTTATTCTCAATTGCCTAGAAATGCAAGTAACTACAAACCAAACTATTGAAATATATTGAAACCTTAACTACCAAACATTAATTTTTATAGCCTGCAGAGGGGCAAAACTTATATGTTTCACTAAGCTACAAGTTCATTTCTTAGCAGCAATCTTATCAAATTTGCAGAATTTGATTCTGTTTCTTTCCTGTGTTATTAAATACAGTCTTCACATCATCCTGTTTTGTCTAGCCTTCTGCTTTCTGTATGCTTTTGTCTGTTGGAGCAATGTTGCCAGATTTAAGATCTGTGCTTGAGACTATGCCAGGCCTTTATAATCTGAAATAACTGGAAATGAGTGTGAGGAAGAAATATCTCATCACACTTTTATCAAAATTTCAAGTATTAAGAATTCACTGGGGAGTTGATGGAGAGATAAAAGCATCCTCTGGGTTAAGTATGGACCTTTCTACAGCCCAGGAAAATTAAAAAAGGAGTAAAAATACAGATTTGGAGAGGCACATTCAGTTAGGGGAGGATTGAACTAATATCCTAGCAGCAGCACCTTTCACTGGCAAATCTCTAAATATGTCACTGCATTTAATTAACTCAATACTGAAAAGAAATTTTTTTGAAAATACCAGTTTGTACACCAGATTAAAAGTTCAAAGATAATAATCTTCTGAAATTGTAGAAAATACTCCCAATATTTGTTAGAATCAAGCTTATTTTAAATCTGCCTCCTTATAGATACATTTATATGCATGTTTTGCAAATAAAAATTACTATTTCTCCTGCTTTTGCTTAGTGGTGATGCTTTCATGTCTTCATCCCATTACAGACAGGAATCCTCAGGAAGTACCTAGAAATTTTCCAGTATTTCTGTATAAGCATCGTAGAAAACTTGTACAAATAGCCTTTTGTGTTCTAGATGACTGCAGTAACCATTAAAGGTGTTTTGGGAGCAAAAATGGATGTTCATGACACATCTCCAGTCTCTTCTAGCAATCTAAGATTCAGGTCAATGTAAGTTAAAGATTACTTTAGTAATATTTGCTAATTTTCTAAATTTTCTAGAATAGAGAGTAGTAATGGTTAATGCTTTAACTCCCCTATATCACAGGGACGCATCTTCAGGGAAGTCAGATTTTTGACATCTTGCCTTCATTGACAGCAACTGAAAAAAGTCTCATCAGCTTTTCTGAAATGAAGTTTTCACTTGGGCTTGGGAATATGTTTAGTCAGGCATGAGAGATGAGTGACTGAATTTGTGTTCAATGTATGACCCTCAGGCCAACATGTCACTACTTTCACAGTGACAGGACTGTCTTCCACTGTCACTAGATTGATAATTTTTATTTTTTAATAGCTTATCCTTCAAAACAAATGTGTGAGATGGATGTGATGAATTGTGTACAGGTATACACACATCAAAGTTTATGAAATTGCTCATCCAGATGTGTCAAGGATCCCTTTGTCAGAGAGGACATGAGCCAGTCTGACAGGTAAAAATGTCATTTGCTGAAATTACTTAAGGCAGTTGATCTTCAGTGGTAGCAAATTTGGATATCATTTTAGATATCCTGAAACCTCGCTGGACACATTTTTGTGGCTTCCTTAGGAAACTATTTCTTGAGGAACATTCATCACATTTCTGAAAAATTATGGTGGCGTTTGAGCCAAATCTTGGTCTTGAGCCTCAGCCAATGTTTTCTTGAGTTGAAAGACCACTGCCAATAAAAAGTAATTGTACAACTGACAGAACTTCTTTTCTTTCCTCCTAGGAATAACCATAATTTACAGTCTTTAAAGCCTGTATGAGCCAGAAAGGGTCTCCCTACGTACATATGCTACTCTTGGTAAGTCTTCCTGTGTCATTTTAGTGTTGGTTTGATGGTCTTTAGTCCTCTGCCTCAGAAGAAAAAATTGTCCCCTTTCTATAAGTACTCTGCTCAGTTAATTGTTCTGGCAGCATGGCAGTTTATTTTCAGTGTCAGTTACTTCTTGACACTTCCATTTAATTTAGACGATAAATCCCTGCTTTCAGGTTCTTTATACCTGTGTATATAATTCAAAAAGAAGCTGGTGACAAGAATTATAACCATGTATTTATAATTGTCCAGGACAGGGGGCATAGGAAGCTCATGTCTGTGTAAGCTCTGGTTTTCTCTCACGTATATTTCTGTGCTATGAAAACAGACCACATCCCCAGCTGCTCACTACATGCACACCTCCAAAGGCCAACAACCACCCCTGTGCTGCCTGTAAGCCAGCAAGCTTCTCCTTTTGGGGTCTAGCGAGCTAAAAGCACACTTAAACCATATAAAGCACATAGGAGAAGTGTTGCTTGTACCTCTTCCTCCTGTCTTGCCTGGTGTTAGAGCAGGAGTGGCGTGACTGGAGGAAAACCAGCATCCTGCATTTGGATGAGGTGTAGAACTGCAGTCTTCCTGCCTTCTTAGAGAAAAAAACATGCTATTTGTAGAACAGCGTGTACTGCATTTCCTGTTGCATAAAAAAAAAGATGATGCCTCAGGTAAAGGCATTTAAAAATAATTTTCCTGTAATCTGAATGCCTAGACTACCACACTACAGCAGATATTTCTCGCTTTTTATTTCTCTTGCTGCAGCAGAACAATTTTTTATTGTTACTTAACCTTCAAAGGGGAAGAGTGAGAAGACAAACTTCACTGTACACAGGGGCCATTTTGACAGCAACATGGATTTAAATCCCTCTTCCATCCACCCTCTCAGGAGAAAGGTATGATCTGGCACTTGCTACAGCCCTGTTAACTAGTATTTGTTAAAATGACAGTATGAGAAGCAGTCCCTCTGACTGTGACTTAACATGTCCTGGCCAAGTTAGATGCCTGAATCAAGGGCTGGAATAATGTCTCTGACATCTAAAGAGGGAGGAGCCTGCTCCCATAATGAAGAATATCAGATAGTGAGAAAGTCCCTGGCAGCAATGTCTGTCACTGGCATTGCACACATTATCATATGCCCTCCTAAACACGATTAACCAGTAACCATTAAGTTGGACTTTTGCTTGGGCATACTTAAAGCGTGGAGTTCCCTGAGAGCCCTCTGCAGTATTTGGCTCCATGTGCAGGATGGAGGGTCCAGAGGAAGAATTCACAGTCCCTGACTAAATCCTGCTGTGCAAGATTTCTTCAGAAAAAAAAAGATTTCTTCCTGCTTGCTCCTGTTTGATTACTGCAGAGTTTTTTGGGGTATCAACTGAAATAACTGCGTAAGAAATACCTTTCTTTCTTCTAAAGAAGTATCTCTTGTGCTCAGACATCAGAGGAAGCAGTGAATAAAAACAGATTGATAAACCCCTCAGTTAGGTAGGGGAGTACAAAAAGCACAGCAACAGCCTGATGATTACAGGAAATTAAACTGGAGGACTTAGGCTACTGGGTAATGATGAGAAAAAGGCATATTGTAGATTGAGAAGATGAGGGCGTTAGTATCTGTTCTCAGGATATTTTTACCAGAGCAGGGGACTGGCCAATATCCAACATTTTACCCTTCTGGGATAGAGAGAAATGGGGCTTTCTACTGGGTCCTGGGTAGTTTCAGGGAAGAAATAACAGGAAGGCACCAAAAGGTTTAAAGAATGTGGAGAAGTCTCTGGCTTTTTGCATGCCTTCTTAAACAGAAATAAACCTCAGAACCACCTGGGATTCACCCAGCACCAGTTATAAATATGAATAACGGAGTGAAGACATCAAACAAAGGAAAGTGCAGGCTATGTATCAGGAAAACTTGCGTAAGAGTGTGATCTATTAGCCCTCATGCACTCCTCCCAAAGGGGGTGGAGGTAGGATTTATGTTGCTCAAAGCCTTGAAACCCCAGGCCCTGGGGAGTGTGCTGCAGGAACAATCCCACACTGACTGGAGAGATGGGGTGATTTAATGGGTGGTCATTTCCACCTTCAAATCTCTTTTATGTACGTGCCAAGGTGCCTTTAGTGACAAGCTGCTGTTCAATGCCAGAGCTGAATGCAGCCTGGACATAGCTCGAGAGAGTGATTCAGAAGAAGTAGACAGGAAAGGAGGTATAGAAAGAGGGGTGGGGGTGTTAATTTAACTGAGACAAGCCAAAGTGCATAAAAAATTTTCCAGTTCAGTTTGGGATGGGAACTGAGTCTGAAATGAAGGAAGAGTGGTTAAATGATCCCATCATTCCTTAAATATTTATAGACACATATCACATGCCCATGGCAAGTATTTTAAAAACTCATTAATATTGTTTTCCTTAGTCAAAGCCTGACAAATTAATACAGATTTTAAGGGTTTCTGCCTTGGACACAGATACCACTGCTCTATAACCCCTCACCTGGGTCTGACCAGGGGAAATTCTTTCTCTGCCTGAGCTGCAGCTGAAACAAAGTTTTCCACCGGCACCAGCACCAAACACTTAATTTCCTCCTCCCTACAGCTCCCCCTTCTCTGCCAAGGAAATAAAAATGAAAGAGAAATAACCTTTCCTAATCGTGGATGTCTGCTTAAGAGATTATGTTTTGTTTCACCACTTTACATTGTCAGTTGTTTCTATAGTCACTCCTTTCATTACTTGTTTTCACTTTGTTATTTTTTCCCTTTGTTTCCTCCATCACCCTCTCCAATCCCTCTACTCCACACCCAACCTATATCCCTTCTTCTGCCTGCCAGTTTTTCTTAGTGCTTTCTTTTGCTTTCTTTAATGCCATTTTAAAACTTTTTGTTGACTTACTGTAAAGAGCCCCCCCATTGACTGTATACTCCTGGAGGAAAAGTGCCAACCAAGGTGGAAGCCTGACACAACAGATGTCAGTGCCAGGGGTCTTTCCACTCTGTCCCTGGGCTGTGCTGGGGGGTGCTGCATCCTGCTCCTTTGTCACTGGTCTGCTCTGAGTGTTGCTCTACCCCTTAACTGCAGCGGGGGCTGATACTGAGGGACTCTACTTCTGTGGGGCTCTGATTTTACTTCTGGCCCACAGCAGAAATAAAACTAACTACAAACAACTCCATTTCTTCAGGGGACATTACTTCTGTCACCTGTCCATTAATGGATATCAGACAGTGTCAGGATTTTTTTTCTTTCTCATAAAAAACAACACAACTTTCCTTAGGATATTTTGATTTGATTTATTTTTACCAGATATAAGTGGCTTTGCTCTGGTTTCTCATATTGTAAGGATCACCAAAATCCAATTGCCATATGGATTAGCTGCAATAGCAGCCTTCCCCATACAGGCCACCTGTTGGAAATCAAGCTTGTTGTTTGTCAGACTAACATCATTAGGAGGCCGTGTCCTGCTAGAACATGATGTACCTAACTTGGCAGACTAATGTTAACAGGATAGTGCCATCACGGAGGGTGGAGGCAAAGACACACCCCTACATAGCCCATGGTGCCAACACAATCCTTCCTATCCCTCCAGGCCCATAAAATTTGAAGCTGACTTTGTTATCTGTAGACCTACAGCCCTTTGTTTGGGCAGTGAGGAGAGCAGGAGAAGC
>WBND01001136.1:92143-126214 GCA_013398595.1 Tychaedon coryphoeus
AAAACAGAAGTATTAAAAAAAAAAAAAAACAAGTCAGTTCTCACATCTTTTTAAACCCCCAAATCCTTACTTACTACAAAAGAAGTTATGACTTTTTTTGGTAACGTGTTTCTTCTCAGTAGTAGCTTCATAAATGTGCATATGGGAGAAAACACTTGAATAGCCAGAAAAGTGTATAGGAAAATTCACATTGGAAAATAAAGAAGAACCACCAGCCCTGTGGATGTAACAAACCCCAAGTCACTGCTTGAACTAGCACCTGCACTAGAAATGCAATCTGAAGCAAGGCTTTCAATCAAAACCATCACCTTTCAGGTCTGCAGCTCTGGTTACTTTAAATGCCCACATATTTACATTACATTTTCACTGCTGCAGTGCTCTGTGTTTCGTGTGTTGCTTAGGCTCCCTTGTGGCTGCAAGGGTAACTGGATTACTTCATGATTTTCAAGAAGGTTAGTATCCTATGTAGGAGGTAGGAAGCTGGGCAGTGTTGCAAAAAAATTGTTTCCTATTATAGTTTCAGTTTAAAAATCAAGGTGGTCATGTTATACTACACTGCTAGTTAAAACTACAGTTTTTAACTAGAACTTATTGAATGTAGGCAAATTATATTGATGCATTCTCATGCACAACACATTGTCTTCTGTCTGATCATGCCACATAAATATTAGAAACATTACAAGCATGCATTAAGTACATAGTGGAAATGGAGCTAGGTTATGTAGCTATGTGTTTTTTTCAAAATATCAAGCCTAAATGCTTTATGTGCCATAAAAGTCATTCCTCCTCCATATATACATAGATCTCTCTCCAATAGCTGGGGAGAAAACTAATAGTTAAGAAACAACAGTTTTTAATGGAAATGAGGGCTCTTTTCTCTTCCTGGAACATCCTTCTCTCTTCAGAGTTTGAAGTGTTCAGAAAAGGAAAACACAACTTTTAAGATTAAAAGACAAGCTTTAGAAATTGTTCAAGGCATGATCTACCAAAATACACAAATTCTGCTAGAATTATTTCCACTATCCCATCCTTAAGACGTGTGCCAGATTTCTCACAAATACTTGTATATAATTCTGTCAAATCAAAATACATTCAAGGATGAAAAACTTTTCAATGACTATTTCTACTTATGAAACTTCTTGTTGTATTTTCTATTTATTGCCATTCTTACTCATGATTTGGTGATCACATCTGAAAAGCTTTATATGTGAGCTTGCCTGAAAAATGTGCGTACACTCAGTGAAAAAAGGAAACACTACTGAACCCTGCTTATAATACTCTTTCCTTCAAAATCTTGGAAAGGCTGTTACTTCTTGAACAACAACAAAAAAAATTTCTGTCAGCCCATTAAAAAAAAAAATCAGTATTTTCTGCAAGAGAAAGGGTCCTTTCACTTTTCCCTTTAAATAGCTCTGCTTTCAAGCATGGAATGCATATGACTTACTAAAAGGTAAGGTATACCTTCAACATTATTCGCTGAAAAAGAATCAAAAGTTCAGGCAAGAGTTTTGTGGCAAAGGTTTTCTGTTTAAGGTTTAAGGGCATCACTATGCTTTCTTCTGTGCCTGCCTGGTTTACTGAAGGAATGGGATCATGCACTCCAATAGTTTGTACATCAATAGGAAGTTTTGAAACAGTTGTTTCATTTCAACTGTGTTTGATAGAGGGGTGGTTGAGTCTTAAAGATACTTGGGGTTCAGAGATTTCATGCAAATGCTAAGTACAGGGAGGTGATAAGAGAGGCAGAGAGAAACAGTTGAAAGTCTCTATTAATGGAAGGAATCAAAACTGGGTTCAGCATTTATTATCTCTGTTGTCCTGGTGCTAGCCAGGCCAAATCCAAGCACTGAGCTGGTGGTCAAGCAGCCATCCTAGGCTCATTTCACAACAACAGTTTTGAATGGTAGTGTAAGTTGGAGTCATTATTTTTCATTTGGCATAGAAATAAACAGAGGAAAAAGACAAGGAAAGGGAAGGATAAACATTTTTACAAAACACATTTAAAACGCTAACGAACATTAAATCATTTCTACAGGAGTTTGCAAATCAAAGGAAACAAGGAATAAACCCTCCTAAGTTTGTTAGATTGGGAGCAACTGCTCTTATTTTTGTTTTTCTGCTACTATCTGGAATTCCCCTCTTCCTAACTTTATCATTTTTTACATTAGGTTTAAGCCTATGCAAAGTGTGATTTAATGCAGGAGACATGTGGAAAGTTGTCAGCTCCCAAATGTTGTCTACACTGCATAGATCTGTGTACTTTGGCAGATTTATAGCCCAGAATCTAGATCCCTGGAGACTTGCTGCAACTTGTAAACCCATAAGGAACTTTTCAGGCCCGTTCTAAACCTAATTATGAGAACAGTTTAATTACAAGATTTTTAATAGGGATTTTCAAAACATTGTTTTTCTTTGTCATTCTTGCAGTTTGAAACATGGAAAAAGATCATTAAAATTAGAGGATTAAAATTAAAAATTAAATTTCTGAACCAGACCTGGATATCAAGGTGGAATTCCTTAAACTTTTGGGTTGTTATTTGGGGTGCAGAAAAACAGGTAGAAAAAAAAAATATTGCAGCATTTGTTCATGGCTTTTTACTTGGATTTATTTCTAAGTGCACTTCTTGCCCTCTAGGTCAAATGCCTCTATCAGCGGTGCAGCTCGACAAAACACTGCTAGTTGGAAAGGGCAAAAAAAGTGAACCAAGTATCATCAGAAGAAACACTTTATATTATGTTTAGCAGTAGACTTCAGATAACCTGAAATATTTTTTGGTGCTTTTATTTGTTCTCTGCTGGGAAAACAACTTGGTTTCATTTAATTCTGGTCTGAATCTGTTTCTCTGTCTGCAGATATTTTCAGATCACTTAATTTATCTCTAATGAAGAAAAAGCATGAACTGGGCTGTATATTAATCAATTAATCCTACTCTTTCACTAAACATTAAAATATTTCAGATTTTTTAGAGGAAAAAGGAACAGCTTCTTTTTTGACTAGAGATTGTGCATGGAGCCTCAGTATTATGAAAACTTAGCTCAGTAAATTACTTTACACTTTGTCCCAGGATTATAGCTTCTTCGTCTGCTTGGGTTGCTTGGCTGGATCTTTTTTCTGTTCTTCACATCAGTAGCTTCCAGTCTTCCTCTCTTACTCTTTCATGTTTTTTCTCTCTCTCCATCCTCTGGGACCTTTTCTTTGTACTATTAAAGCCACAGATGCAAATTGTTTTTCTGAAAGACTCATCAAGTCTTGATTGATTCCTGAATACCAGGAGTAAATTGCAAATTATTTCCCCCACCATTCCAGCAGGCTCATTCAGCACAGAGATTGGGCCTCCATTCTGTGTAAGATGTATTTCATGGCAGGAAGAGGACACTTGGGAAATGTTTAGGGACATGGTTAGTGTACAAGTTTGCTGCACTCTAGCAATCCCTCAGGCTTGCTAGAAAGCAAAACCCTGCAGTGCACCTCTGTCCCTGCCCAAGATGAGAGGAGATGGTGATTTATTGATGCAGCTGATCCTTTTTCTGCCTTGCAGAGCTCCAGCACACCTGGAGCTCTGCCTCACTGGGACCACGAGGAACTGTGGAATTAGCCTCTGGAGAACTGGCTGCCAAATGGTTCAAACAGCATTGTATAAAGCACATTTCTGATAAAGTATTTACATACTAGTTTAAAGTGTTTTCATGTAACCCATACTTCCTCCTATTCAGTTCTGGTTAATTTACCATGTCCACGGTGAGTAAGAGTGTCCAGAGACAGTGTGATTACATCTGTTTTATCAATATGCACCATTCTGTGGAAATGGGAGCAGCAATTAAAATTAAATTATGCTGCTTTTCCCCTTTGAAATCATTGATGAAAAAATAATCTACAAATATTATCTTAACCTTTTGCTAATATCGCTGTGAACTCTTGGTTTAAGGTCTCTTTATTTAACTGTTTAAAAGAGGAAATGATAACAAATGTTTCAAGGAACATTGTTCCCAAAGACATAGGAACTCTGTCTCCAAGCAAAATACTTCACCACTTCTTGTTTACAAGAGGTGTTTTCTGATCTTCTTTTCTGGTCTGAAAAGTTTCAAAACCTATGTTAAAGTAAAGGAGAAGCAGAGAAGAACCTTTATGGAACTCACAAATAAAATCCTTCACTTTCATTGTAGCTGGGCTGATACAGTCATGCACAAGAAGATTTGAGAAGTACCCAACAGGGAATTTTCCATAGGACTACACTCTGGAGTATATAAGCACAAAGGAAGTTAGTAACACCTAGCCAAGTTAAATTGCAATAAGTTAGAGCCTTCTTTTCTTGAGAAATACTAGCTAATGTTTCTAATAGAGATTTTTGAAATTGAATTGAAATAAGTAATTTAATCGTGCAAAATGTTTGGGATATTGTTAACTAAATTAACCCCTGTAGTTAGGAGGAAAATCCCTACACATATTACAAATTGATTTTTGCACTGTGCTGGGCATTATTTTTATCCACATGCTCTCCATGAAATTGATGGGGCTGAGTGGGAGTAACATGGCATGTGAGAGGAATCATCACTTAAATTTGATTTACTTATCAAGGCACATCTAGGAACCCTCAGATTTGAGAGATTTTGATCACCAATCTTTTGTTTCAGAAATACTACTCCTGCAGTCCCAGGAGAAGCAAGTGCCCCATGGGCTTCCCTGTCCTACGGAGTGCATGCTAAAAGAACTCAGCAGTTCTAGAAGGGATAGAGATTTTGAAACCTCTAAGTATTACCAGTTGAAGGATTTATGTTGCTGGTGTGGAGAACGTAACCTGGCCTGCAAAATTAAGTTCCTTCCTCAGTTTTCTGCAGCTGTCCTGGATAATTGCTGAATCTGATCTCTTATGGGATTTCTCCATTGAATAATTTCTGACCATTGGATAGAAAGACCCTTGTTGTTTTCTTCTTTGCAATGGTAAGAGAATTCACTGTAGCAGCTAGTATGAAGAAATCTTGAGATGGAGGCAGGAGGAAAACTTTTAAAGAAGGTGATATTTAGCATTTTCAAAGGTAAAGAAAACATGCCAAACTTCTGTCCACTCATAGCTGGCATTAAAGACAAAACTAAGGACCATAAATTTTTGGGGGGTTTCAGTTATTCCCTTTTTAAAGACTGTAGAGTAACTAAGTGAAGTTGATAAGGTCACTCAATTGACTTGAAACAAGATTTCATTTTTAAGCCTGGATGTGAATATTGGATTAATGTAGGAAAAGTTCAATTGCTGTAGCTGGAAAAAGAAACCAGAGAGGCTGATTCTTCCTGGCTAGTCTTCTTGTCTTCCTGATGAGGGACATTATGACTTTTTAGATAGTGAAAAATGTATGCATTACTCAGGAGAATAATAATAATAATGAGTAAGAACTCAGATTTTCCAAGGGATCTTTAATTTCATTGCATTTATCCCGTGTTCTGCAGTGGTTAGATGGTTTAAAGAAGGATGAGAAAAATCTCATAATGTAAAATCTTCCCAGAGGAGGAATTTCTCCCAGTCTGTATAAGTTAGTGATTATTTTTTGTCCTGAAGCGAAGGATTCATACATAAACATAAGCTACAATTCCTATTTGAATTCTTGCAGTTATCTGTCTGTGAAAAGACAGCATTTTCTGTGATGGGTTTCCAGAATATTTCTGTTAGATATTCCTGTGCCTTGGGTATTTTTGAAAAGCAAATTAAACCCCATTATGTAATGAATCTGTGAAAATGGGATGTGACACAACTTAAAAATGGGCTCTCTGTGCATTTTTTCTAAGCTAAAACACACAGTGGGTCTAGGTGAAAGTTGCATGGTACAGTGCACACCTAACAAGAAGAGTAACTAAAAAAAAGTTGCAGTTGATACAAACCTTTTACAGCTTTCTTGAGAGAGGCACTTGAATAATGCAACAACCACAGCAAGAAGCTTCAACAGTAACTCTGTCCCAGGGCAGGTCTTCAGCCAGATTTGGAGCTTTCACAAGAGCACATGGACATGAGGAAATGTGTGTTGATGTTTGCCAGCGCCTTGTGTTGTAAAAAAAATCTGTCTAGCCATTCCAGGAGGAATTTTGGAGGTGATTATTTCTCACATAATTTTACAGTTTTTAAATATTTCTCACTTTCACGCAAGCAAGAAGGAAAATGATAGTCAAGGCAGCAAGCCATGCAACAGAAAGCTGAGCCTGATGGTGCTGCCCTTAATCAAGCTGAAGTGCAAATCATTTCTCATAGAAATTATTTCCTGTCTGCTGGATGTATTCCCACAGCACTAATAGAGAGCTGGTATATTGCTGTAATTGAAAAACCTTATGTTGTCTAGAAAGCTGGCTTTGTATAAATGCAACACAGAACATTTGCTATCAGACAGCAGAAAATACAGAAGTTAATCCAAACATGTCTGTGTTGCTTTCAGCTTAAAAAAGAAGAAGAAGAAGAAGAAGAAAGTTTCATTAATGGAAAAACTAACGCATGCTGGTTATCCTGTGCATTATGCTATGCTACCCTTTTAATAACCCTGACTCCCTGACCCTTTCACAAAATCGCTCTTTGCTCTCTCATGTTTACCTTAAAGCATTTTGTCATTCATTCTAATCTCACCTCATTTATTTTCCCCAGTATTTCCCCTTTCTCATCTTCTCTAATTTCTAACTTATGCAAAGTTTAATGCTAGTTTTACTCCACGTATAAATACCCAAGTCTTTGTCATATGCATGGAGTACATATGAGTTGCTTTCATATTTAGTGGAACTATACACAAATCATCCAGGCACCAGTTATGGTTCACAGACTTCAATGTATAACTGTTTGTCAGACCTGCTGTGTTCTTCCATGAATATTTTAAATGCAATCTATAGCAATTAAGCAGACCTGTTTGTCTGTAGGTGCACTAATCTAAACCAACCCTAAACCAAATTATTGAAAAAAATCCTACTTCCTTCTCATGCAAGGATTTACAGAGTACTGATCAAAAGCTATTACCCTATTGTGAACCAAACCTCTCTGTCTCAGGTAATGCAAACCTGACAGCACATTTGCATATTTGCAAGCAACCTTCATAATTTAAAAATCTGAAGAAATAAATTGAAGGGATTTATGCTGTGTCAAAGGGGGCTTCTGCAAAGTGTCTGTGCTCAAGAAAATCATCAAGCCACCACTTTTGCAGATTCCTGAGGTTGCTGAGAATAGTAAAATGTTTATTCTGTTCTTCCCTCTGATTTTGGTGCTTAATAATCCATTTCTGAGAGCTGGAAGGCCGTGGTCTCTGAGTTAAGACACTGTGATTAGTAGAGCAGCCACAGGCTCCCCTGTGCCTGAGCACAACCTTTCACTGAGTTCCATTTCATGGACAATCTGACTTAGAGTTCATGTATTCACGGATGCACAATGGTGGAAGCAGACACAGGCCTTGAAAAAGATCCAAATCTATTAATCTTTACTCCTGGTAGCACAAGTGATCTCCAAACCCAGTCACACAATAAGCCGTCTGTATATATTTGCCTGTTTCAGTTTCCTCATGCTTAAGCAGTCTTTTGGATTAAGTTTCTCTTCTAAGAAGTTCAGCATTTTCTTCTTCCTACTGTATTTTGACTTTTCCTTCAAAGCACAGAGTTGAAACAAGCTCATCCCTAAACTTTTCCAAAATGTCCACTAGTGAAAAAGAGAGGTTTTTAAAGACTTACTTTACCATGACAAGATAATTAATTTCTCTGTCTTGAGGCTTTCAGACCTGAAGAAGTAGTTTGTCCTGAGCAACAGTTCTCTGCAATGCTATTTGAATGCAAAATCAGCAAAAACTTTAACAGATTTTCATTATCTTTTATTATTATCCCTGTAATGAGTGCAGAACTCTTCCTTGTTATTACTGCTGAGGTTTATCTAGTAGGGAGGAAAAGGACAGCAGCAAAAGAAGTCAAGCTCCACCCCTAAAATAGATGTTGCAAGCTGACCAAGTCATGTGCATATGAAAATCTCATTTCACATTGACATTTTCAGTGACCTTTCTCGCTACCCTATTGCAGAAGAGATATTCTGCAATAACTGTGTCCACATGGCCAGCTGTTTCCTACTTAATTTCTGTAACAATGGCATAAAGGCAGCAGGGGCCTATTCTGGGCAGGAATCCTGTGCTGTTTTTTCCAGATGGTGAGCTAGCTGTTTGTGTTCTCGATCCTCTCTTGCAATGTGTTGTGACTGCACTGCAGAGCCAGCTGGAATCAGCCAGAACTGCAGGACTTGTGGTCAAACTACACATTTGCAGTGATTCATCTTTTTTTGGTGAACCAAAGTATTTTCTATTTGCCATCAGGGAACTCTTCATTCTGCAATGGCCCTAGCAGCCTCTCAAACAAAAGTGTTGAGATCTCCATACTGAATGGATTTGTATATGGAAAACACACAGGATTCTGACAAGTCATTTAGCACCTCAGATAAAGTGGTGGCACCAGTAGGAAGATGGGAATACTAAGCAGGAATAAACAGTTTCTGAAATAAATTCATTTTCTGGGCACAGCTAAAATACTGAACATGCTGGGGAATTGCACTGTACTGTAGATCTGTAATGCTTAGTGGGGACAATGACAATACAAGAACTGTGATGATTTCTGTTCTTGGGATCCCTGCCATGCCAAACTTACAGAAATGACAACAGCACAGCAGCATGGACCATAAAACATAAAAGGCATGGGAGATTCCTGGTGGTGCTACTGCTTGTTCCCATGTGATTTTAATGTCTTGATAGTATCCATGTGCCTGTACTTTGCCTGCTGCACCAAGATGAAACATTCTAAAGAAATGTGGTTAAACAGAAGTTTCTTTATAGGTTTTGATGGCATGCTTGCTCACCATGGTGGCTTCTCTAATACCACAGTCAAAAACCCATGTATCCATTGAACAGAAAAGAGACATTGATCCAAAATCCTCAGGCAATACTCACAGTGTTTAAATTGTTGCTACTGTTTTGGAAAAAGAGACCTACCATTCCCCTTGTCCTTAAGCAAGAGTCCTGCCCAGAAAAAGTATTCATTTTTCCTGGGAAACTACAGATTGACAGTGGAGATGGTGGATTTAAGAGCTGGAGCACAAAAAGAGAGTGCTTAAGTGGCTGACTATGAAGACTACCTCCCTTGTAAATGCCTGCTTGCTTGCTCCAGACTGATTAGTAAAAAGACCATATCTCATGGAGTCAAAGAACAAGAGGTGTTCCCAGATGGCAACTGGCAATAACAACAAATTCAGAGAGCATTTGAGTTCCTACATGGAGCATCAAAAAAAAAGTGACTTAATTCACCATATGCATCATATGCATAGGAATTATCGAAATACGGAATTATGGAAAATATAATTACTTTTCACAGAACAGCATAGGTTAAATATACTGCTTTGGCAGTGGAGACCACTGTACTTCACAATACTTTCCTTTTCTGATGTGTGTGAGGATCAATGGTCTTATCAGCCACTCACTGTGCATTCAGCCTCAGGTGCTTTGCCTTACAAGAATCAGATCAGATGTTAACAATGTATCAATTAAACATTGCAAGTGGACATATAAACTCTATAACCCCTGAAGAAGAGTAAAAATCTGGGGAAGGTCCAACTTTCTACCTTTTTCTTGATGAGTTCAGCAACATACTGAAAACTTAACTTTCAAGCAGGTCATGTACCATCCCCAGAAGCTCTGTTGGCCATTAAGGGAGCTGGAGATACACAGAGGAAGGTGCTACATAGAAAATCTCGCCTCTAGCAGGCAGCATTCTCAAAAACTCATGTTTATGGCTGGATCGTTTCATTGTCTGAGTCTGGTGTGGTCTCTGAGAAGCCAGCAGTAATAACTGCACTTGCGCAAAATCATTTGCTGCTTCTTCAGCTTCAAGAGATTCCTCTGCTTGCCTCTGCCCTGTGGGCACTATTGTAGTGCAGGTAAATGCTCTCATGTAAGGGTTCTCCTGCCCAAAGCTGCCACAAAGATCCTTAACTTTCTTTCCTCCTGAATAAGGTATCATCTGATTTCACTTTCTTCTGTGATTTTGGTAGATTTCTGACCTATCGTCTTTTTTCCATCTCACTAGTCCAGTAGTTAGCAGATAATAACAAAGCTCACCTTGGGTGTCTTGGCAGTTTGTTTATATTGGTTGTCAAAAATGGGTAAAAGAAGGAAAAGCCCTGTCTCTGAGTGTTCACATTTCCTTGCTTAGGCTGCATTTTTCAGGCCGAATTATGAATCTTCCTTCCATGAACCAAATACTGTTACTGGTTGTGTGAAGTAATTGTCTGTACTAATGGGCAACAGCATCTGGCTTCACAGTGTGAAGTGGGACATACTTAGCATTCAACATGAAGCAGCCTTGAGTGTAAGGCAAGGGGAGAGTGGATTGGGTGGGGACAGGTCTTTAATTACACCTGCATGTCTGCAGGCAGCCTTACAGTTTTGGGTATTAATATTTGGATTTAATGTTATTAGAACAGACTCTTCGCAATACAAGGAAGATTGAAGAAACGTGCAAGAATGATGAACCAAGTAAACTCCTCCAAAATCGTGGAAGGGAAATCCCTGTTTATGTGTCCTTGCTGTACAGTTCTGTCATGCCGTCTGTCTTGTGCACTGAAAGCCAGCATCACTCTGGTTCTTCAGAAGGCTAACAATACATCCTCCTCAGATTTCTACACAGATGTCCTAAACATTTAGGGGAGTCACTGTGTCAACAAGAAGTCCTGATTTTCAAGAAGAGTTGTTTATAATTAATAACTAGGCCATATACCTCATTAGTCTCTTTATCATTGTCCTCCACAATCCTGGATGATGGAACAGCCACACATAGAAGAGTAGAAGTATCATTGGGATGCACATAGTACCAACCAGGAAGACAACAGAGAATGGAAAAGCTCTGGAAGACAGATAAACACATGCACAGATTAGTCAGCAAACAAAATCAGCAAAACACAAGGAACTAGAACCTTTCTCAGCATAGTCAGGAAAGCCAACTGGCAAGCAAATTCTCAAAGAAAAAATGCAGAAAGAGTAAACCTGGAAAATAGTCTGATGCAGGCATGCCCAAGGATACTGGTGGAAATTTCTCACTGCCAAACCATGAAGCAGGCAAAAATTTCTCACAGAATTTAATATTAAGTTACTTGTTATATATGTAAACACTACACTAACTGGAGCTCAGGTTCATAGGCTTTTAAAAATGCATGCAATTATGCTTACCAATCAGGTGTGAAAAATTTAATTCTAGATATTTGCATATAGCCCAGTGTAAGAAATTGATTTTTCAATTGGTTAGGCCAGGCTTTCTGTTCAATTTCACTTGAGCGCCCAGAGGAGACACAGACTCCTCATTAACATGGAAAGAAGAATTATTTCTGTGGCTTTGTACTTCAAAGACTCCTACAAATAACACAGACTATACCTTGATACAGTTATAGTAGGAGGTAAGGTTTAGTTAATCAACTAAGATTCTGTTTCTATTTTTAGATTTACAAATATGCTTTTAATTTTTGAAAACTATTGTATTGTTGATGTTCAATGTGAGTTATCTCTGTAGAGATGTAACACACAGCAAACCTGTGTAGTCTTAGCTTTGGTATGTCCAGATGAGGTTCATTTTCTAAGAAAATTTTTCAAAAAACAGCTGATTCATATCTAGGTTAATATGTCCACATCATTTTCTTCAAGGACAAAAACAACTACAGAGATAAAATGAGTTATACTGGCTCATACAGAGATTCATGATTCATCACTGATGTCTCTTGCAATAATAACCCACAACCTCTGTTATGGAGATTTGTTACAACACAATGAAAGTGTGACAAGGCCCCAAAAGTCACACTTTTATGTTTATTAAAACCACACTGCTCAGGCTGGCAAATGTAAATGTCCAGATGTGCATCAGGAAAGAAAGTGAAAAAGTATGCACTGTTCCTCTCTAGCTATGAGGAAAACATTTTCATGCATAAGGTGGCAACAATTTCCAGACATGATCTCAATATCAGGGTCATGCTGGCTTTTGAGAAAAGGATCGTGCTCAACTTCAGAGTAAGTAAGTCTTTGTGGTTTGGTAAAATATTTCACATCACCATTTCTTCCATTTTCAGTTTGCCTCTATACAAAACAAAGCATTTCACAGAAAGGTTTTGAATTCAGGCTTGCAGGTAGTTGACACGGGTGGTAATTTTGCAGCCTGAAATTTCCTTAGGAGTCATGTTGAGCAGACTTTTGGGAGTGCACCATGGGAATCCAAGGCTCATGCTGAGTGCAAGGCAGAGGGGATTAAGTGCTTTCCAGTCTCAGCACTGTGCCCATGGCTCAGCTCAGCCGCTGTTTCTAGGGTGTGTCAGGGCATGGAGCTCACATACACATCAAAACTCTGTTGTATCTAGGGATTTTACCTTAGATTGAGTCAAATCCACGTTTGCATGACATTTAAATACAACAAATTATGACTTGAATTTTAGATTCACAGATGCCAAGAAAAGGATTCCTGTGAGCCTCAACTCTGACACCTGGATAACAGAGGATAGTAAGGTTATGATCATCTGATTTATAGGAGCATTAAGACAAAAGTACCACTGGGTTCAGTGAGCTGATATACTTCCAGCAACTACAGTAAAAAGTTTATTGCTTTTTTTTGCAAAATTTTCATTGAAAACATGCTCATTGGTGAAGAGAGCTTGATTTTCAAGTATAATTTGCTGAATTTGGGGGCAGCCCTATCATCAATCAAGGCAGTGGATTGCTGGTGTGAACAAATGACCATAATCCCACATTATATCTTTCCATGCTGTAGGAACCTTCAAGCATCCCTGCTGCCAGAGGTGAGTGCCAGAGCTCACAGACAGCAGCTGTGGCTGGGGGAACAACTGCACCTATAAGCAATGACTGCTATCTGCACCCCATCCTCTTCATGTCAAGAGCCTCAAACCTTCTGCCTTCTTCCCTATTTCACAGTGTGAGCAGCCTCATCCAAGTCAGGAACCCGTTATGCAGAAAAAAGCAATACTATGCTGCTAAGAAACTTCCATTTAGCCCCAAGTCAGGAATATTCCTCTTGGATCCTTGAAATTAATAAAGTATGCCTTTAGAGTGTTGTCAGGACTCCTGGACCTTGTATTATTGTAATTTATTAATCCCAAACTAAAATCTGTAGGAACAAAAATTCCTTTTGGAAGTAATTCTAAGCAGTCAGATTTCCAGTATATTTGGGATTTTGTTTCGTGTTGCCCTCAGGTGAAGCATGAAAGGACTAGGATCACTCATGCTACCAACCAAAGGACCCAGAGGACTTGTTACCTCATTTTTACTGCACTCAGTAAAGCAGAGATTTATAATGCTGTATGTATGACGCCTTTGAATTTATAGTGTGCTGAAAGAAAATTCAGACATTAATTTAAATACATGAAGATTCAACTGTGCAACTTGATGAGGTATGTCCCTCCTGGACAGATATCTATCTGTTGAAAAACAAGTGAAGCCTTAGATTTTTTGGTTGGCTTCATTCCATATTGGGGTTTTCTCCAAAGTGGCCTGTGGATCTTGGTGCCTGCTATTTCTGTGTTTTCTTTTGAATGAATGTATGTTCTGATGCATATAGCAAAAAAGCCAAATTTTCACCCAAGACATGTGTTTCTAGTCACAGTTTGGGGTTTGGAAATACTTTGGGCTGCATGCTGGAAGGGAGGCTGTTCCATGGCATGCTGCCACATCTCTTTTGATTAGGAAGCTCAGAGCTGGATAACTTCTGAAAACAGGAAGGTATGACAGCAAAACTTTATTTCGATTAAATAGATGCTATGTAAACACAGGAATTCCACTGTCATCCCCACTCCTTATCCTCAGCAGGTTCTGCAAGGACAGACTGGCTGGGTGACAGGTCTGGTGGCCCTGTGCTGGTCACAGGTCACTGACAGCAGGTTTCTGACCTAGCTCAACTGGCAGCTGAAGGAAATTCTCTGAAAAGACACAACACAGCCAGAGTTAGCAGAATTTACTGTTCCTCTGCCGATCTAGTGATTTTTTTAAATTTTCATGGAGACCAAGAGGAAAGCTTTCAACACCTGAGTCGTCTTAGACACAAAATGTCTGCCACCTCCCTGTACTGCCAGTGGCTTGGGAGACAACAAAATAACTGCCCTGTCTCCCCACAGCGTGTGAGAGGAACAAGTGGAGTGAAGCACAGGAGAACAAGGGAGGAGACAGCAAAGAGTGAGAGCTGGAAGATGCTGTGGATGGCAGTGAGACACTGGGGCAGTGTGGGGAGGAAGGCCTCCCCTTTGGGAGCTGTGTGTGTGGCTGTTCAAGGCTAAATTTTAACCTTACAAGCCAGTGAGCACTTTGGAAGTACCATCCCCGTTAAGCTCAGCTGAACAGCCTAAAAGCAGATTACTTTAGTGTATCAACAGTGATTTTTGGTGTGTGCTTCTGTTTGTTGGGGGCCTGGCTGAGGCCCTGTTGAGGGCCAAAATGGCCCTGGGTGGTGCCATTTTAAATGTTGGCAGCTGCTGACTAGTGAAGTGTGATTCTTCTGAATTACTTTTGGAGCATCTCAAACATTATGGAAAAAAAAAATTTCAAAGATGTCTTTGAAACAGAAAAGAGTTCTGTTCTTTCCTAGTCTCTGGCAAAAGAAATCACCTGAATCTCAGATGCATTTCCTCTCTTCCCTCAGGGCAGTGACAAGTGTTTGGGTGAAGGAATTTGGAAGCCCAGTAGGCTGCTGCAGGGAAATCATGCAGAGGGAGATGGAATGTGATTTGAAGACGACTGAAGGGAGCCATGGGAAGCTGCAAGCGGTAGTAGTGTTCCCACCAAAGCCAAGGGGCATTAAGAAGAGGTGGGCTCAGCTCCTGAGCTGCAGGCACTGAGGAGAAAAAGAACCACTTGCAGGTAGCTTAGACTGAGGGGTGTGCAATGGGACATGGAGGGAGAACTCTATGGAGTACAGAGGGTGGAAGACACATCTGTACTATAATTTTTTAATTATTAGATGGAAAGGATTTCTGTTTGCAAAACAGCATGCAAGGCAGTAAAGAACAACCAGATATCCTTCCCACACTATAGATTCCCCAGCAAATTTAGACTTTAGTTCTGTGTTTGGTAGCATTATGAACACTACAGTTAAACTCAAAATTACCTAGATACTACTAACTACCCAGTGAATGTAAAAATCATTGATCCACATGAATTGACAGAAAGCAAGCTAGAGAAAAAATGCAGTGATTACTTGATGAAATACAGGAGGGAAAAAAATTGCAATGGTAATGGTATAAGCTGGTATCAATTTGCTCTGTTTAAGCTCAGTTCCGCCTGATATTTTCAATGAAGTTTAAAGTAAAGTATGAAGGATTACTAAACATATTTGTTAAGTTATCAAAACAAAACTCTGACATGCAATTTCTTAGAAGGCTGGTTAAATTAATTTTAACTTAAATATGCTGCTCCCAAATCACTATAAAACTCAATCTCACACAGAAAAAAAGGTGAATTTTGAACACTTGATGTTTGTGAAGCAGTGTTACATCATTTAATTCCCATATTAAAGCCACATTTTAACCCAGTGATGCTTTCAGTGTCTGTGTACAGACACAGCAATACAGCGTATTGCTGGTTCAACAATTCCCTTTAGAAGTTGCAAATATTCAGGTGAAAATCAGGTAGAAGAAAATGAAAACAGTATTTCAGAATTATTATTTAAGTTCTACTGTCTCTGCACAAAATTTTATAATATTATATAATAAATTTTATAATATTAGTGGAAGTCTAGTTTCTTAATCATTTTAATCCTCATTAACTCTCTGCTATGCAGTTCACAAATTACTTAGTGTTAGACAAGGCTTGTCATTCCTTCCACAAACTCACCTGGGATTTAATTACAGACAAGCCTGAAAATTTTCTGTATATCCACCATTGTGGACCTTACACTTCAAATAAACTCAGAAAAGTTCCTTGTTCTGATGAATTAAAAATCCATCCTCAAAGTTGCCCTTAATAGTCATACGTTGTTTAAACATAGTGTGCAAACTGTGACTCCTTAGAACAATTACACAGATCAGTTGCCTATATTTTTTTATAAACAATACTGAGATTAATTAGTTGGAATGGCTTCCTTTGCTTCGCCTCTGATGTCATGAAAATGCTATTGCTAGCTCTTCCTTGGACAGAATAAACAAGCGTATCTGATATGCAAGCTAATATAATGTCCTTTATTTACATGATTGCAAATCCTGTTAGCTTTAAAACAATTTTGAATTTAGGAGAGAGCCAAAAAGGGGAATAACAAAGGAGAGAAGTGACCTCAGCGATTCCACGCTGACGTATCTTCAGCCTTAGAACTGCCATGGGAAGGTTGTGTTATCAGTTGGCTTGGGAAACCTGAGTGCTGGCTCTGCCATTCTGCCCAGAGCAGGACATAAACAACTACTAATTGTTTCAGGAGTTTGTATCTTTTACCTGTATCTCAGTTAAGCTTTCTGTAGCGTGCATAGGGTTTCAGAAATGCTGGTCAGAGTTAATCCTTTAAAAAGAACTAGGATTTTAGAGCTTCATCTACTAAAGAATTTTGTGTTCACTACTGAAGTGTTTTAGGCTTCTAATATAACACTCCTGAGTACTTTTTCAGGGGCTGCACATCATACTGGACAAGTTAATTTAAGCGTGTAAGAGAGAAATCTAACCTCTTTCAAAAATGTGATCACATTCCCAATTAAAATATTGCTCTATGACAGAAAAATGCCACAGAAAATCATCCAGTTGGTGCTGTATTTGTGAGGGAGTACTACCCAAACTTAAGCTCAGGCTGGTTACCTAAACACTCTTAGTAGTTTATTCTGACAAGTGTAGGTGTTCATGTTTCCTCATGACATCTACTCAAGAATGAATATATATTGTAAAAGATGAGCATTTCTTTTCTTTTTCTATTTAAACATATCTTTTCAGCTACTTCCCACACTTCATTATGATATTTGTTAAACACCATCTCTTAAAGATTATAAATTAAGTACCAGAGTGGAAGCCAGATCCATAGTATGACTGGCAGAACTAGTTTTTTCCATGGAACTGAGTTTTCAGCCCAGCCTTTGTCAAGGAAGAACTCACAGAAAAGTGGCTAGGACTTTTTCTTGTAAGATGCTGGGATTGCCTCATGAGTAATTTGTTGACATCAGGACTTCACATACACCCAAGCATTTTATTTTGGTCAAATTGTGCAGTACTTGCACTAAGTTTACAGAATAACTCAAATTTTATAAGGCAAGAAAATGAAAATTTTGTTCAAAGATACCCATACAGGTTAATATTTGTTTAGAGTTGATGAACTGTAACTCAACTCATAGTGGTCTTTCATTTTCAGGTGTCCAAAAGCACACAACAGCCATCTTGCCTAAGGTCTACCCAAACCTCCTGCTGTCATAACAGTGAAGAGAGAAGAGTGTCAGCATGGCAAACATTTTACAATTACACCAAGTATTTTTTATTTCAGGAACTTCATAAATTGTCCTGTCCCCAAAGGTAATTATTCCCTAATGCAGTGCATAATCTACAAATGCGTGCTGAGGTGATACCCCCCCGTACTGAATTCAGCCCATTAGAGAGAATCTTCTGGCATACACCCTATGCCTCAGATGTAATAACCTGAATTTTTGGAGCTCCCTCCCAGGCAGTTTGCCTGTGTGCAAGCATTCTGTAGCACATGTAAGCTATGTTAGGTCTTCTACACAGGGATCTCTCCTTACTCAAGCTCTGCCTGCCTCACTTACAGGGGATGGAAACCACTGTTTTTGTAAAAAACATTAATTCCCTTTCTTTAGTGAACATGTGATTTATGGGATCAGTCTTGGTATATGCAGGATTAACTTTGCTGAAATCAGTGACATTCATTCCATGATCTGGGACTCTTCCTTTCTAAGACAGGCACAAGAAAATAACAATAGAAAAATAAGTGTTTTTTTAATCTTGAAAAAAAATTAGCCTGATTTCTCTTTTTTCTCTCTTTCCCTTAATTTTTCCATGGTAGAAATAGATAATTGTGACCATGGGTCATATACTACCAAGAAATCAGAAATTGTTTGGAGACTTAACCTTTTCCCAAAAACTTGGAACAATGTTTACATGTTAGAGAGCTTGTAATATTTAATTCTGTGCGATAAATATTCTTCAATTTAAAAATAAAACAACCAAACCAAATACTGGGAATTTCCAAATACAAAACTGAGCCTGACTTGGGACATGTTAGACTTGTGAGTAATCAGAAAGTTCAAATTTAGCAGAATGAAAAATCAAAATAGGATTCAGTCTTTATAACTTTGTTGTGAATTTGCATTTTCCTTCTGGACTCTGTGTCTCTTGAGTGTGCCTTAATATTGTATAACTTTTGATACATAGCATGATGTTTATAGAATTGCCAAATGCTATCTGTAGGAATTACTACAAGCATATGTAATTGTATTTAAAATTATTAATGCACACTAAGACATTGAGAATTCTGCTAAAGTCAGGTGTACTGTACAAATTGGTTTTAAAAAAAGGCATCTCACAATATCTAAAAGCGCTTACTCCCATTTTTGTTCTAGCTTTTCCAGAGGAATGTCTAGAATAATTTTTAGAGTCTTTATGTGAGTGCTTTACTATTTTACCAAGGGTAAGCCCTGTGGGCAAGTCTGTGTGAAACTAGGCTTAGCAGCCATGGAAGAGGAGCTGCTGGTCAGCTCATGAGTGGAAAAGTGCCTGCTCTGCAGCTCCTCATCACAGCTGACATTAAAACTATGGGCTCACTCTCCTCCCCTCCTGCCTCAGCCCATTTGCAGTAAAGGAATTTTATCTTTCTGCTTTGTTTTCTTCTTTCTGCCCCAAACATTTAGTAGAGTCCTGCAAGCTCTTCCAGGTACAAGGAAAATTGGATTATAGATTCAAGTATTTTTATTTGCAGAGAGTGTTTTCCTGAAAGAGAGATGAGACAATACTTTCTTTACTGTAGTGAGCCCCATGCCAGCCACCTCCAAGTCCCCAAACCTGATTTACAGTTTCTTGTTATGTTTGGTGGTGTGTTCTTGAAGGAATTTTTTGAGTTGGTTTGTAGTCAATTCCACTGAGTTGCTGTTTGTGTTTGCTGTGTTTGTGTTTTCTGTAGGTGTCTTTTACTGTTGTAGTATTCATTCAACAGAATTCATCCCTACAGTTCTGCCAGAGGAGACCTGTGCGCTGCAATCATTATCTTCACAAGGTTTAGCTCAATACATGGTCACTTACTTTGGGGTGTTAAGGACTATAAAGAACAGGCAGAAAGCAGTGTGAGGGTTACTAGAAAGTCTCAAAATTTAAAGGAATAGTGACATTCAAAATGGTGTTCAGTTTCATGTGCAAAGCAGATACTTTTGACAGGAGTAAGTTCTCTAAGACTTTCAGACAGCATTTACAGTAAGAAATTGGAAGTTTTGTCTGTTTATTTTAACATATGTAAAATTTGCTGATTTTCACTCAATTTTTTAGACTATTTTTAAAATATTTTAGTATTTGACTTGTTTTAATATTGTGTATTCTTATATGAGATGATGACTTGCACTCTATAGCCATCTGAGTTACATGTGCTGTTCATGATCCTGACCCAGCAGCAGCTCTGGACATGACATGTAGCAGCCAGGCATGGTGTCCTAAGGGCTCATAGTTAGTGCAGGACATGAGTAACTGGAATGCCGCAGTTTCACTGGCCTGCTGTGTGATCTAGGATAAGCTTTTTAACCTCTACTCTTCAGTCTTGGAGCTTAGAAGGTGCAATACTGCAGGTGGAAAAACCCCACCAATATCTGAGTTTCTTGGTGGCACATCAAAGACAAGAACGTTAGCAGAGACAAGGGAATAGAATGTTAGCTGGAATCCAGGGTTTAGATTGTTGGGTAAGATCCTTAATCTCTCTAATCTTCTAAATGTGAAGGAGAGATAACATATTTTTCCTTCTCCCATCTTCTTTTTGTTGATGGTTATTTATACAATACCTTTTTTTTCTGTCAGTTCTACTACATGTGTGTATAATTTCATACCTCCCACACTAATACTGCTTGAGGTCTTGAGGTTTTTTTCTCCCACAGAATCCACAGAAAAATTTGTCTTTACATGGTTGCTAGCCTTTTCAGGACCATCTTCTGCTCTTCTCTCCGGAGTGAGTCATTTTAACATCTGATAACTTCTGGTGAAAATAAGTGTTCTGCCATTGCAGCTGTTTCAAAGTGCAAATAAATCACTATTTGCACCCAACACATGACCTATTTTCACTGCCAATATTAAATTCATGGTTTTCGTTATTTTAAGCTACTGCTATTGTAAGTACTGTCTAACTGTGAAGCATTTGGTCTCAACATCTAAATGGCGCCACAGAGGTATGAAATATTACTGCATTGCTATTTTGTTTCATTGTTAGGATAAATATAACAGTGATGTCAAGGGAGATCTAGGTCTCGCAGCAGTTCTTGGAAAGTAGGTTGTTGTCTGATAGAGCATAAATGCCTTTTTCTCCATTTTTTTCTTCCGCTAAGGCTGGCAAAAACAGAGGACAAATCCTAAGGCATAGTGAATTATGACTTTTTTGGTGACAGTCATTGTCACTGAAATATGAAGAGTAGGATTTTTTTTTCCGAAACAGGAGGCTGCAAGGTTGAGATGAATAAAAAAGATGCCAAAGGATTTACGTATCATTTTACATCTTTGAACTGTATGTTTCTAAGATGTGTTTTAAACATATTTCTGTCCACCACAAACTGTTTAGAATGATACTTGGATTGTAATATGTCACATTCCTGTAAAGATGCCGATATCTGACTTAGTCATTACTATTTAAGAAATATTATTTGACTCCTTTCTGTTTCTTCATGCATCCTAACATCTTCTTTCTTCTGAAATCCACTCAGGCCTGACATTTTTCATTGCACAATTTTAGCCAGAGTTGCTATAATTTCAGTAAACTCAGTGTATTAGACACTAATGTCTTCTGCTCAAGACCTGACCTTTAAAAATGGAAATCATCTGAAGAGCAGCAAAGGTGAAGATGATATTACTGCATCTCAAATTTGGGCTTTGAGGGGATTGAGGGACAAGCTGTGTGCAGTCACAAATCACGGCAATGCGCTCATGGATGGCTTAAGGCTGATGTGAAGGCTGATTTGCAAATAGTTGTGAGAGCAGCAAGAGTGTCTTGTATTTGCCCTGACATTGACATTCAGATGAGCTTCAGGTGAGTAGTGAAAAAGCATGACAAGGATAACATTGCTTACAAGTTTTCAGAGATGGACTTACAAGCTGACACTAAAGAGAGCTGCAAATGCATTGAGGTTATAATAGTGCTGATACCAGCTGCTGGAAGCAACTTCCACTGGTTTTGGAAACCATCCCTAGCATGCACTTGAGATACTCAGAATCACCGCTTGGTAACCTTCTTTATAGGCATTCTGCCTCATTTGTTACATTTAGGTCATGCCTGTATAGGTATGTTTATAAACTTCATAAATAGACATCTGCATCTTCTGTGTTGGGGTAAAAATTGATTCTCATTTATCACTGAATTCTTTAGTCACTACCAATAAAGCCTCTGAACCATTTGATCATAAACTTCTTCAAGGAACAGCTCGTGTCTCATGGTGTTTCTGAACACATCATCAGGCTGTGGAGAGGAGACCTGCCAGCTTTCACCTGTAAGAATACAGTTTTGGTCTTCCTCCACAGGGAAAGGCTGTAGATCTAGAGTCATTCCTTGGTTCAAGTTAACACCAAAGATGATAGATCCCTGCAAGCAATATTTTAATTGGTGGGATCCTTTTGTGAAGGAAGGGGCTGGACCACAGGAAACTTATTCTATTTTCCTCCCTAATAATTTTTCTTTTGCTCTGTGTCCATTTTTGCCTCATCTCCCTGTTTTTATCAGATGAAATCTAAAAGCAATTGAAGGAAGAGAAAGGATAAATATATTTCTTGAAACCATTGGTGTGAATGAGGATTGATTTAGGACTGTCCAGCACCAAAGTAAAGAAAGGAGGCAGTTAGTGAATGAACCTAATGGAAGAATCTCTTTTAACTCCTACCTTATGGAAAATCTTTACCCTGACTTCTATAAATGCTGAATCAGATGCCAGATAAAACCATGATAACCCTGAAAAGATGCCTCAGTTAGTATCTGTTGATTTTGCATTCAATATCATCTTGGTGCTCACTAGCTTAGGAAAAAAAAAAAGTCTCTTTTCTAAACTCATTCTCAGAGGTCACTTCAGGCTTTAGGAAATATTGAACTTCCAAGTACTTGCATTGTTTCTGCAAAGGGGCAGGAAATGATTTATAAAATATCATTCTTCCCCACAGAATTTGTGCCTGGAATTGGAACAGGAAGACAGCTGCAATTCTTCCAGCATTTCCATCATTGTTTTATCAGTTCTGATAGCTCAAAGAAACCCAGAAACAGATCTTTTTTATACCTATCTATATGGCATTCTAGATCTTATTCCCTGGATGTGTGTTTGGTGTTTCAAACATTTTCTGCACAGCTTTACAGATTGGCATGTGGAAATTGATTTATTAGAAAAATAGTATATCTGAGTAAAATGTTATTTTAAAAATTAAGGACCATACATGTTTGCTTAAAGCCTTGCACAGTTTCTTCATGAACTACCTTTTACGCTTTACCACTGAAGATCTTCTAAAGTGTTTGATCACTGGCATGCTGCCAGCTGTCTCATACAGACCACCCACCCTTCACAATGACGTCAAGGAAGTCCCCAAGTTTGCATTATTCAATGGCAAGGAAGCCTTTGCTATCTTTGACTACACAGATGGTGAGCAAAGGGATGGGAACCTTTGGTTTGGACTGCATCCCTTGACTCTGATTTGTTTTCTCTTCTCAACAGAGCCCCTCTTTAACAAAGAAATCTTCTGTTTCGTATACTTGCAATAAGAAAAAATTGTGCTCCTATCGACAACAGGTGCTTCTCAAAGTGCGTCACACCGCTAGGAAAAAACGCAGCTGAAAAATGCGTGGAACTTTAAAAAGCCTTTTCATGAGTCCTGCTGTGTGATCCCCAGGAATGTGCTTTACTCAGCTGAGCTCAGTGGAAAGCTGTTTGCTTTCACCTTTTTACCCTGCTTCTCTTTCCCAGTGTCACAGTAGTGCCCCAGTCTGTGCTCATGCAAACAGATTCACAGGGGCACAGTATCACAGAACAGATTGGGTTGGGAGGGACCTACAGGGTCATCTCATCCAGCCCTCCTGCAACAAGCAGCGACATCTTTAGCTGGATCAGATTACTGAGAACCCTGTCCAGTCTGACCCTGAATGTTACCATCTGTAGCGTGCACCAGAATTCTGATTTCCTTCTTTGTACTCCGCATCCTCTGCCATCTGCTCTTAGACTCTTCCTGATGTTTTTATGTTGCAAAACTCTTAGAGACAGGATGTTTTCCTTTTTATTTGTTAAGGACCTAGTGTAGAGTAATGGTAAACAGGAATCTGAGGCTATGATGGATATCAACTTTCTGTATTTTCCTGGCATTGTGGAATGTGTCAGTTACTCAGGTGTGTGGGACTGATGCAGACAAAAAGGAGAGAGCCAAATATCAGCTAATAATTAAGAGTGAGAATGATACTAAAACTACTTACATTCTATGATTTTGCATCCAGATGTTCCCCTATTTTCAATTAATAAAAGTCAAGGCCTGTAAATTTGGATTAATGGACTCCCGGAAAATGAAATATTCGAATATTTATGTAGAGGAGAACCAAAGGGTGGAAAGAGTTTGGTTTTCATCTATTAAGCCAAGGTGAAAGACTGTGCTTTCAGTCAAAGCATCAAAATTTGCCTTCATTCAAACCAGGTAAGCATTTAATGTGTACTTCTGCCTTCGTCTTCCTCCCCACCTCAAATTCAGAATATGTGGGAGGCCAAATTATCAGGGATGGGTCAGGCCAAATTATCAGGGTCAGTTACAAAACTCATCTAAACTAGGCAGGCCCTACTCCTCTCCAAGGGTCAGAAAGGTTCTATGGTAAAACAGAACTTTGCTTGGTATCATATTTCAGCTTTCTATTTAGAGAAGAATCTCCTTCTGTTTGGAGAGCTGCTTGGTGACTGTATAGCCCTGTTCATAGAGCTGCAGATTAGATTTGCAGAACCATAAGCAGTTAGTGCTCAGTGCAAAAGGCATAGCCCAAGAAGAAGAAGTCAAATTTTACCTTAAAATCAGCTGAAATACTAAGATAGAGTTGTGGAAATATTGAGGAGAGAGCAGGTGGGGACCTAAGACAAAGCTTGGGTCCTCATAAACCAGAATGGGGCGGTATGTTTGAAGGAATACAGTAAAGCTTAAGGTCTCCATGGACCAACTTGCAATGACATCTCTTTCTTGGCCTCTTTCTATGAAAATTGTAAAAGCTTGATTTATAGAACTCACCTTTACAAGTCTAACACATTTTGAAGTAATTTGCTTCAGATAACAGAAATTTTATGAAACACTAGGGAGCAGAATGGGAGAATCATGATTTACTTTTTATGCTCCACCCACTAACACATGCTTTGTTGTCCTGGATCAAATAGGAAGAGTTATTTAACATGTTACTTAAATTAGGCATGCAGTCAGAAAAAAGGCTATTAAGCAGACATAATCCACTTCAAAATTTCTTTTACAGCTTTTTTTTGGTACTAAATATTTGTTGGAACAAGTAATATGGATTATAAGGGGAACCCAGATTTATGTATGTACGTTGGACAGATCTAAGGTTCAATAGATTGAAATTTAGTTACTCGAGGAAATATGATTTACGTGTATAAGTTTGGCTCATAAAACATGTACAAATTTTGAGCATCCTGTTGAAAATGTGCTTTTTCAGTTTAAGTGTCACTGCCTGAAGGAGCACTGAGAAAATGAAAAGCTTTGCTTGAATAAATTGGCAGTGAAACTTGAGCCTGGCAGTACTAAAACATGTATCTCTACCAAATTTAGTTTCAAACAGGAGCTGTATACCGAAAAGAAGTGTGGGGGAGATAGGTTCAGTGGTAAACAAAACTCTGTAGGCCTGGATTGATTCCACTTAACTGTAAGTGCTTATTTGAGTGGCCCACTACTAAGATACCTTTTTCCTTAGTCTGTTTTCTGACCAATGGAGGGAAAGGCACTGTAAATTAGTCAGCCACCTTTAAGCCAAAAACACCTTTGAAAATTTCCAGTCATCTACCTGTCTATTACATATAGACAGAATCTGAAGCAAATGAGCTGGTAACTTAAGACAGCTTATGGGTACTCCAGAAGTCAGAGGAATGAACCCAAACCTACATGGATGTCGTAACAAACTTAGAGAAGAAATTTGCTTTTCCGTTTCTAGATACAATAGCAAATAGAAAGCACCAAAATGGTTGATTAGCACCTTCTAAAAAGCTTTAAGCTTCTCTTTCTAAGCCTCAACTCTTTGTTCGTCTCCATAATATGCAATTTTTCATTACCATTTGTGATAACATGAGTCGGAGTCACGTTAGGCACTTCCCTTCTACCTTGATTTCTAGTCAAATATCTGCTAATTAAAAAAAAAGGTCTGAGAGCCAAGTGAGAGAAAAACTCTGAAAAATGTCAAAGTATATTTCTACACTCTTTATAAAAGGTGTTTCAAGTTCTGGTGAAACTCAGATATTTCCATTACCATTAAATTTTGTTTCTAAAAAAAATCCCATCTTTCAAGGAGTCTCTATTTTGGAGTTATTTTATTAATAAAATGTGTAGAAGGAGATCCAATACTGATATTTTGGAACTGATTTATTTCTGCTGGGTTGAACTAAAAATCAGATATGACTTACATCATATGCTTCTTCCAAAGAATTTGCCATTTCTTCCAAACTGAGAACTAAAGCAATTATTGTGCCTCCCTTAGAAAACAGGAAGAAATATTTCTGAATCCTGTCTGAACAGTACTTTCTGTCACTTTAAACAATAGATCAACTTGTCCATTGAGTTATTTTCAAGCAACCATTTCAGTTCTTAAAGCTCAGCAGCTGCATTTCAATTCTTGTCCTGTTTCTATCCTCTCACCTTCATGCCTGCAGTAGCAGTGCTCTCATGTTCTTGATAAGCAATAACAAGTTTCTTTCTCTGCACCTGCCTGCCAGGTAAATTCAGCATAGGGCAGGTGAGCTGGCAATAGTTCAGCAGTTTTTCTTGATATATCCACATCAACCATTTTGGTCTAAAACCATCATTGATGCCAGATTGCCTAATTTCCAATGAGCATGTGTGAGTGATAAGAAGCAAATGAAGTGCAGGAGCTGGTAGATCTAGCTGAAAGAATTCCCCAGGCCCCATCCAGGCCCTTTTTGCTTCTTCCTCTTGATCCTCTGTATTTCTGTCTTGGGGCCACAGAGAGCAGAGGCCCAGCGTGTGGAAGGGTACAATCCAGTGCTTGTCCCAGTTGCTCTTTCAGAGCAGAACCTGTTTCCCAGTTAAAGGTATTCCATGACCAGTGAATAGATATCAAGGCTGCTCTTCAGCTCCAACAGAAGAGTAGATCTCAAGAAACTGGAACTTGAATTTCCAATTTTAAGAGCCCTATCAGTGATTGCTGTAGCAAAGAAAGGAAATGCGTAATGTAGCAAGATGTCCCTTTTACAGCTACTGTTTTCACATGGAAAACAGCCCTCAGCTGCTACAGAACGGGGAGCAAATTACATTCCTTTTTGTTTTGGAATTCCAAAACAGCCAGATATATCTTCTTGCTCCAAAATGTGTTACCGGTTCATTTCTTCTTGAGTCATCTCTTGTATCTGTGCCGGCTAAGGATAAACTGCTGCTGTTCTGATTTGGTTGAAATTACATTTAGACTGCCAGAGGCTGTAGCAAACCAAATGGATCAGATTTGTATTTCACTTATCCCCAGGCAACCCTAGGGGGCTCAGCAGGTTCACAGGGAAGTGATTAAAAATCAAATTAAATCTGTGTGTTTTTTACAGGGTTATGTTCAATCTGTCACACATGCTTCTCTATTTTCACACAGTTACTCTTTGTATTACACTTCTGCATCACATTCATTTCAGTTTAGCCACAAACACCAGCTGAGAAGGAGAATTCTCTAAGGAGTTTGTTGCTCCCTCTCTCCTGATATGATCTATACCATGCTCAGGTTGAATGTTTCTTTAGATATGTCCTGCTTGCCTTCAAGAAGTATAAAAAAGTTCTTATTCAGATAATCATGAAACTGTTTAAGAGAAAAGCCTGTAAACCAGCTGCCCTGGGTTGCATTTAATAATTCTTTAAAAATGCTTGTATTTCTTTTCCAGCCATTGCCTTGTTGGCCTAACAGGGAGTTTATCAGCTTTGTTTTCAAAAGACATAAATTTGGGTCATACAGCTTGGAGAGATGTTTTCTTTACCTTAAATAGGAGGAGAGCATAAGTCAGAAGAGTCAGAACCTCAGATGACAAAAATAGATGAATTTGATAAGAATGATTTATAATAGCCAAGGATTTGGCACAGTATCAGAGCAGACAGTGTAGAACCATTTGATGCAAAGGATTGTTAGGTAACATATGAAGCAAGGAAATTTCAGTTATTCTTCTCTGAGGAGTTGGCAGGCGGAGTTTCTTTCAAATCAAACAATCCCTGGTCTGAAAAATTAAGGCTTGACCTTGAGGCAAGCCTGACAACCTTGTTTGTTGAAACCTCAGTTTTGAAAATGTTCTCCTCCTATACGATGGATTTGATTCTTCACTGGAAAATCTTTTGCCAGGAAGATTGCTTGGGATTCCATGGGAGCTCATCGGAAACACATTCAAGATGGAGTTCAGAGTCCGTGCACACACAGTGAACTGAGCTGTGCTACCTAGGAAGAACTTAGAGGGCAGAATGAGCAGGCACCTTCCATCCTGAAGGTGATTGTGCCAAATCCTTCATGTGCCATTTTCTGTGTGTGAAGACAAGTGTCAGATGGCTTAGGGGAAAATGCTGCTTGGATAAGTGGTGCATGGCACAAGCATATTTGAAAGGGTTTTGAGGCAAAATATTCTTCTAAGAACAATTCAAGGTGGTTGGAATTCTCACTTATAATCTAACAGAGACAAGCAGGTGGAATGAGCTGCTGTGAGATCTAGATCCAAATCTTCTCCATCTTCCAGACAGCCCATGACATTTTCACAGGATATCACAGGATATTCTGAGTTGGAAGGGACCCAAAAGGATCATCGAATCCAACTCTTAAGTGGATGGCCCATATGCAGATAGAACCCACAACCTTGGTATTTATTAGCACCATGCTCTAAAAAACTGAGCTAATATCCTATATCTACAAATAAATTACTGGGAATAAATTCCCTTTAATCTGAACAAATTAGTCTTGAGAAAACAAACATAAGTAGCATTCAGTTTTTCTAGCTGTTTATTTAATAAACTTTCTGTAACTGTGATCCAGGGAAAATATCTTTTATATGCCATAACATCAAGTGCTACATGTACAGATTTTTGCCCATGCCAATGTTCCACCTACATGGAGAGCATCCTGAAAGTGACCAGTTTATTTAGATATTTTTAATATTCATCATAAGATATGCTTGAATTAATGCTACTATGAAACTACAATTACCAGATAATAAATGAAGGGCTGCAAATTACCTGTTTACGAAGTTGTCCCTGCAGATGTCCTTTCTAGGCAAGACACACATCTCTGCTCCATCATATTCTTTATTTTAAAATGTTCTTCTTAAATTCTGTCATGTGATCCTAATACAAATGAGGATATGGATTGTAACTCAGTGTGTGAAAAGCAGTGGAGATTCTTCACTGCAGCAGGATGCAATGGGTACTTAACCTAAGTATTGTGCTAAATTTATAATATGTAAGATTTAGTTTATTTAAAGAGGACTTTAAGTGACAGAGTTAGAAGCCTAAATGACAAATTGCAGAACTCTAATTTAGTAGAGCATGTGGAAGATTGTGAAGTCTGTAGGAAGTTCAGACTTTCAGAAGAAATTTCAGGAATTACCTTTGTCCTCTTGTGCATGGCAGTTGTGAAAAGCTCCTGTTTAACTTATGAATTCAACCTGCTGGGATTTACCAGCAAGGTGTTCTTCAACCTCCTTACTGGAAAACCAGTCTGAGGTGTTCTGGGGGTGATTCTGTCAAGATTAGTCTCATCCAATATCTATCCAAAGAAGCTAATTTTTCCCAAAATATACATGAAGGTGATAGTTCCCCAACCCAATTATTTCCTAATCTTAGTGCATGGACTGCTTGGGGGTATGAGAGACCTGTCAACAGCCCTTAACCTGATGGCCTAAGCTTAAATCTTTTTCTTCCTACTTTACAGGAGAAGACTCCTGTGTCTGAGACTAGTAGCTGTGGGTGCAGCAGGGTGGTTGGAGGTGGCTGCCAGTGGGGAGCTGGCTGTAACACTGTGATTCTGCCTTACCCTGCACACACACTCCAATTTCCCCTTATCTCTCGCTTCCTAGGCCAAACACCAACCCCAGCCAGAAAGGCAACAAAATCTTCTACCTTCCCTCTAGATTCATAAGGATCTGTTTCTCAGTGTAGATTCCTTCACAGTCCCCATCACAAACAACTCCCAGAGTCACAGGCGATGTTTCAGATAAATGCTAAATATTTTCTGCAATACTAATGAAGCATGTGGCCATTCTTGTCAAATTTCTTTTGCTAAATATCCTATTGTAAACTTCCAAATTTGCATCTTATTTGGTACTCATTTGCATGTTCCTCACAGCCTCCCTTTGAGGCTTAGTGAGGCTCTCCAGTGAATAGTCAAGAATATTTTTCAGCATTGTGTTCAATGCATTTGCATAAAACAACTAAATTGTCTTTGATGCTCTGGGAACAACATAGTAATTTACTATAAATATAATTTAGACAATATCTCTCCAGTACTATAATAATACCTGATAAATATTGACTGTAAGTTTAGAGCCATCTCCCAGAAGAAAATACTGATTAATGAATAAGTTCAGTACTTTTTGCTTATCTCATCTGACCTTTCTTTTGACTGAGTATTCCAAAGTAATGGAAATGCTATTCATAAATATATAATGAAAATTGTTGTACATACACAGATTTAAAATTAAATTTTATAACAAAAATACAGATGTTAATAGCATTAAAAAGTGCTGAGATAGTTCTCATAAGCTGTGATAAACAGAAGCAAAATATTTTCTAGTTCTTATCTTTCATTCTATAGAAATTGTATTACCAGGTGGAATCTGTTTCATCCCAGAAGCCTAGAGTCATAAGAAGATTACTCAAGAGAAATATCCTTCAGCATGAGTTGTACTCAGTGCAGTAAAAACACACTGAAAATACAGAATAGGTCACAATGACTGGTTAGACAAATTCCAGCAGGTTAGAGAGCTAAATCTTTTACAACAACAGTACACTAGGGGGACAAGTTTTACTCTTTTTTCAATCCTGGACATTTGTCACAGACAAAGAAGACAGTGCAGCGTCAAGAAATAAGTATTTTGGAACTGCTAACAGTGGATCCTGCATGTAGCAGGCCAAATATCAATACTCTTTGTCTTCTAAAATCAGACAGTAACTTAATACCTCAAAGTTATCTGATGTATAATTGTTTCCTTTCACCTCAGACTGATGTTTCTCTGGCAGAGAACTGCAATTGTTAAATGTAAATGTGACAGGAAAGAAGAAATGAATGCTCATAATACTGAAATGGATAATTTCAGATATCATTAAGCGGAACATCCTGAACACTTTTCTGGCAGCATAAATCTGCAGCATTTTCACCACATAAAATGGACCTGCTTCAGAAGAAGTGCTATCTAGCCCCCAGCTTATTTTATATGGTACAACTAGGAAAATTAAGTTTATGCAACAAAGCATATTTAAATTCTAGTTTAAAAGGAAAGTTGATTACTTTGTTAAATAAACTTCCCCTACTTCTTTGGATAGGTGAATAGAATTAAGTACCGAAGTGAATGAAACTTTTTCTCACTTAGATGTTTTGTGCAGAGAATTAGAAAGAGTAAAGTGAGAACTCCTGACTTGTCTGGTACTGCCTCTTGTCTCTTTCAAAAATTCTTAGACACAGCAAGTCTCACCTTAATCTCCCCCCACACTTTTGTTTAATCTTTGGTGTGCTGGCAGCTCTAAAGGCCAATGAATCCTTAGGGTGCTCTGGAGGGGCTTTACTATGCAGGTGAGATTTTCAATAATCCAACACCTGAATGTTCCTCTTTAATTGTAAACAGAATGAGTAAAAAATTGGATCTGGATTTTTTCACTGAGCTGTCATTCTTAATAGGATCTGTGCTATGGTGGATATGTCTCTTATGTAAGGGTTTTAAAACTTGCTTCAAATTTAAATCTCCTTTGTGTCACTAATAAAATTACAGAGAAAGAATTATAAAGAAAGAAAGATTATATTAAAAGGTGATGATTGTCTAGTATTCAACTTTCACCAGGCTGTGTTCTTCATAAAGTATTTCTCCAGAGTGTCTCACCTGCACAGTTAATGGAAATCTTCCATGATCTTGTCTCAAAAAACTTATTTTGGAGTCTAAGCCTATTTGAGTTAAAAATTTCTTACTACAGCCTAACCTAAACTTTCCCTTCCTTAGTTCCAGGCCATTGTTCCATTGCAATTGTAAATATTTCCCTTCCTTTGCTTAAGATAAACTTTTAAGGAAAATATCAAGCAAACACACACATTAAAAACAAAAAATAAAAGGAAAAATTATAAGGTGTATTTCAAATTTCAAATATGTGCCGCTTTTAACATTCGTGCAAGAAAGCAGTCCATGTGGAAAGACATACCTGGAGAATCATTGTACATATCATTGTAAAGATTTCTGAGCAACTGAAAAATTCTCAGGGACAATATTCTATTCTAATCAGGTTTTCAAAGAAAGTTCACACTGGTAGTTGGTGGAGAGACGGTTCTCTCACATATATAGCCCCAACTCTGACATTTACATACATACATTTACACTAAATTAATATGAGTGCATTACAGTTCAGGGTTTTTAAAATATGTCGTCTAGTACCTGCTGGCATTTTGATTAAGGAAAGATGAAAATTAAAATAGCAATATTGCACATACTAAATAAAACAACAGTAAATATTGGTTCTTCAAATAGGGATGCAAATTGAGAATCATCAATGATCTGCTGTTTAGTGATACTCCAAAAGCCCTTTTCTGGTGCTGAGATAATTACCAAATTTTAAAGATGGTCTGAAAAAATGAAATCTCTGCTGACCAGTTTTGCAGATGCCACAAAAAATATGTCAGTAATGTAATGAATTAACTGCTTAGTATAATTGAATAATTTCACAAGGAAGTCACAAACAAATACATGGAATCACTGGATCAATATATTTAAATGGGCAGTATCATACCTAGAAATGTTCTTGTAGCATGTGGATGGCCTACCTGGAGAAGAGTAAATTTGGCTCATGGCAGATAGCTAATTTGGATATGAACTGCCACCATGATGCCCAATTCCAAAACTGCTATTGTAACCTTTGGATAAATATAGAGGGGAAAATTCACCATAGATAGAAAATACATGCTTTCACTCTGTGTTTGGTGCTACAACTATGAGAATTCTGTCCAGCTGTCTTGCACAAGACTGGACAGTTGATCTTGTAAGCTGGATAGTTGCTCTGTGTGTTCATAAATTAGAGAAATCTCAGAGCAGGGTTGTAAAAGCAATTGGAACATGAAAAACATAATACAGTAACAAATTAATGAAGCTCAGTGTGTTTCAAAGGGTTATGTGATGACAGCCTCTGCCAGGCAGTATCAAAACAAGAGATCAGAGTTAGAGTATGCTAAAGCTAGTCAAATAAAGGCTAAAAACAAGTCTTTGGGGAAAAAAACAAACCAAACTAAAACCAACAACAAAAACATCATTGGTGGCAACTGGTTACAGAAAGAGCTGTGGATTCATAGTGAATTCTCAATTCCCAGAATTTTTTAAAGTCAGTTAATTTCCACTGACATGGGAATTAATTCTTGAGGCCCGGTGCAACTTTGTCTAAACTGGTCCCACTTTGAGCAGGGGGTTGCACAAGATGACCTCCTGAGGTTTCTCCCAGCCTTGGAACCAAAATTACTTTTTAATTCTATGGTTTCTGCTTTCTGGGAGATCTGACTGGATAACCCTTTCTGGCCTTTAGCTAAGTTTCTACTTGTTTGCAGAGATAGCAGCACTGTAGCTGCAGGGAGCACGGCTCAGCAGAGCTTATTTATCTCGAGATGAGTGTACCTTGTCCTCCAGTAACCCGAGGCAGATCTGATTTGCATTATTCCAGAACCTAGGTGTGCAGGTGTGCCAGTGGAATGCAGATGCTCCACTTGCTTGAGGTTAGCCTTTAGTTTTGATATTTGTTTTCCAATAACAAACTACAACTGATTCAAAGTCAAGCTAGCACTGGCACAGAGCTGGGTACAGGAAGTATCTTCACGGCTTTAGTTCCCATTAGAAAGGGAGGGATGAAACAGGGCACAGAACCAACATATCATTACCAGCAGAGGGGCAGGTATGTTCCCTGCCCCATAAGAGAACTTGCAAGCTTTATTAAGATAGGATGTGAAAGGGCTGTAACAAATAATAGAAGTGGAGAGGAACTGCAGTCAAACCCGCACATCCACTCAGTGATGAGCTGCTCAGCGAGGTATTTCTGATTCCTCTAACATCCACTTGAAGCAGTAGTGTTTTGTTCTATCAGTATTTACTCAGTTACCAGCATTCAGTTGAATTCTGTAGTTCTTAAGGCTACAGGGGAGGGAGGAGGAGGAGGACATCAGAATGGATGCAATATTCATGTATTTTCTGTGGTAGTAAGGGACTGTCCTGAATCAAGGCAGGCTTGAAAGCACTGTGTGGAAGAAAGCCAAGCACAGATTTGCCAGTGGAGTAGGATAGGACAGAAACACCTAAAGAAGATAAAGGAGAGCTGTAGTTTCTACACTAGTTGCTGTGCTTATCTTTTTAATTTTTTTTTGTTGCTGTATGGTTTATAATTTTTCCTTTTGATAAATTCTGACTTTAGTATTCTTGTATGGTTATTACACTGCACCCCAATGCTGTATTAATTTCAGTTTTGTAT
>WBND01001136.1:127074-152546 GCA_013398595.1 Tychaedon coryphoeus
TACCTTGTTTGAAAAAAATCAGTAAAAATTGATTTTTATGGAGAAAGGCATTCATAAAAGACCAAAGAAAAGCCAAAAAGGTACAAAGTTTTGTGATTGTGTGGGAATGAGTAGTCTTAATAGCAGAAAACAAAAGGAAAAGATAAGAACTGTGTGGTTCTGTGAGCCTAAGGACAGAGAACAACCTGTCCATTTCAGTTTTCCAGGCTGACTGAAGTGTAAGAGCTCCAGAATGTGTTTTTGCTGCTCATACAGGGCAAACCAGTTGGAAGACAAAGCAACCTTTAGGTAAGACTCTGTTACGGAGTTCCATAGAAAAGATAGCAAGAGTTTTGCCTATTCTAGGGAGGAGAGGGAGGGAAGTTATTATTCCTTAAAAACAGGAAGGGAAGTGTTGCATGAGGATAAAGTGAAAAGACACAGTGCTGGGCAATCTAGCCAATACTCTGTGCCTCAGTTTCCCTTTTTCTATAGTGGGTCATTACTGCTGTTCTTTCTCCCAAGAGTGCTGGCAGAGAAGTGGTCATAGTAACGCACTATTTGGAGGCTCTAAAAACAGAAATTTTGTAAGATTTAAGGATATGCCAGGTGATGACTGAATTTCCAAATTCAGATATAAGGACAACCTCCTAGTAAACATATTAATCAAGAGTTTAATATTATAGGAGAATCCATGACTATGGACTGAAACTGGGTCCTCAGAAGAGAACACCAACATTTATCTTGTGGAAAGGACAACATCCAAGTTACGTCGTGTGCTTATTTCTAAGTGCAGTCCTCCTGTGTCTCAAAGAGTACAAAAAGCATGTGGGAATGCATATGCTTCTTCAGCACACAAGCTATGACCCGCAGCCTCAACACAACTTGTGCCAAGCAGTTTTGGTTTTTTTTTAATCTCTACTGGCACAAACGCAGTTTTGCCCTCACCCCTTTGTCTCTGCTTTAAGTTTGTCGCAGCAGTACCTCGCTGGACACTGGCTGTTCCAGCAGCACCCACAGCAGGCCCTGCCTCACTTCCCCTCCTGCTCTGGCCCTGGAGTCCCTGGCAGGAACGCAGGCAGGAGCACTCGCTGCGTCTCCTGCCCTGGCCAGGCAGCGCGTTTACTTCAGATAATGCTGCTGCTCCAGACAAAGGAAGCGGAGAGGGTCAAAGTGTTTCGTGGTGCTTATGTCTTCACACAAGATTTGTAGACTAGATACAAAGCAAATGGAAGATAAAATCCTGAGTCATAGAAAAAAATGTTAAAATTATTACAAATACAGTGTTTTTCCTCAAAAACTTTAAGGATGACTGCTGTGCCCATGAGCTTGGCTGCTTTTTTTTTCCACCTACTTTAGGTAATCTAATGAGAGATACTATATTAATTTGTAAATCATCTCCTCTATTCCTATGTCCAAGACAGGCTTTCTTTTTCATAGATGTGTACAAATAACAGTATTTGGAAAAATGTCCATTAAGGTTTTGTGAACAACTTTTTTGCCCATATATTAAAGGATACCTCACCATTACATTTTTTGAATTAAAGAAATTGGCAAAATATTTGCCATCCATACAAAAGGTGTATAGGAAGCTGTGATGCTGGGTGCAGCTGGGGAAGTGTCAACACTGCAGTGGGAGCCAGGAAGAAGGATCAAGGTTCCTAAAACCTTTCTCCAGCAGTCAGTATGTGTTCAGTGGGATCAAATTGCTGCAGTGTGACAGTGTTAGGGAAAATTAATCCTTGTGAGGAGGCTTTTAATTGTCTAATGAGAACTGACAGCTCTCAAGAGCCAACTCTGTGGAATTTTATACTGTGAAATATAGACTGTAGAGTCTGGATTGCTTAATTTTAATGTAATTTGGGAATCTCTGTAGTCTGTAGAAGTATAGCTGTGATATCACACAACAGTGAAAGAAGTGATAATCGTTTTCTATATTTAAAAACAACTTTTTTTTCTCAAGCTTTTCCAAGAAAGCTGCTCTGGTATTGTAGACCTTTTTAGAGGACACTCTAATATTGAACCTGTATTTTGTCATCTCTAATTTGTCATCAATTTGTGAGTTACAAAGAACAACCAATATCCTGTTACAAGTACAGACAAGCTGTTTATCCTCCCCTTTGTGGACATTCTGTGAATATCTAACACATTTGTAGAGATTTTGATTTATTCAGGGCTGATTTGTGATCAAAAGAAAGAGAAACATTAATCCAAATACCTCCTGCATGTGTAGTCTATAAATAAGTTTATAAACAAAGTTTCCAGCCTATTTATTGACGTGCCCTATAGAAAATTTTTAGTGTATGTACATCTGACAGGAAAACTGTTGAAACAATAATAGTTTCCAAATGTAACTCTACACTGAGCAATGGGAGTTGGTGTATATTGCTCATTGTATCAGAAGCAATGAGTTTCTGTGGTCAGGGAAAACTCTGTAAGGATTAGAGAGAGATTTCAGCAGTAACATGGCCAAAACAAACAAATGCAGATATTTACTACTTTTTCTAGTTCAGCCTGACAGTTACTGTTATCAGTAACTGCAGAGTGTGGGTGTGACAGATCTTCCCACTGGAAGGGCAATGCGGGCAGTGTGAAATAGTGTGGCGCCTAAGTTTAATCTTTCAAGAATATTTGAAGGTTTCTTGTGGCAGAGAGAGCACATATAAAAGAAAATGCTATGGTCATTCTGTGGGATCACTGTGTATCTAGATAGAGCAAAAAACATCCAGGTAGAAGAATGCAAACTCCTTAGGTGCAGCATAGTCATAGACCAAAAAACCCAGGCTGTCAGTGGGTTTCAGAAAACAGTAGGAGTTTACAGTCATTAATGCTGCATTTGTATAGCATCCCACTGGCAACAACAGGCACTGTCTTCTGAATTAGAAAGCTAAATGAGAAGAAAATATCTTAATCTGCTATGCATATGAGTATTAAGATAATTACTGTAGGAACAGTGACTGCATGTATCTGTTCATCGCTTTCAACCTTCAGCAGCAAATAGAAAAGGTGAACAGTATGGAGTGAAAGTGTGCAGCTTCCTAAACTCAGGGGGGTTGCATTACCAGGTCATAGACAGCCCAGCATGCCAGAGGAAGCAGAAACACTGAGCACACACATTGGCCTGTGACAGTGTCTTTTATTTTCTCTTTCTAGAAAATTCAAAACATTTCTAGACATTTGAGAAAAATGAAATGTAATTATTCCTTAAAAAAAGTAATTTAATTTTTCTCATTAACTCTAAATCTGGACTGTTCTGCATCTGTCCCCTGGCATACAGGGACAGATACTGGGCACTGCACTGCTTCCCACACTATGACCACAACATACTCCAACTTCAGGAGTCTCCAGTGAAAGCTCTGTGATCTGAACTGGCTGGCTATGTTCCCCTCTGATCCAACACACAGAAACTGGCACTCAGGAGAGCTGGCTGTCCAGCTTGTACAGATGCCTTCCTGCAGGCGGCTTCAGCAGTGAACTGCCCTTTTCTCTCCATCGTCTCCCAATGAAACCTGGATAACTGGCTGATGTGTACCCTGCTGAGCAGAAGGTTATGTTTGGACAGATATCCTACCTGAGATATCAGAAATGGATGCTCTGGTCTTTTTCATGGATATCCATGCCGTGCTTTCCTTTGCACAGCTTCTCAGTTTTTCCCTGTAATTGTCCCCTCTGGAGCATCTCCAGTGCCTGGCTCTGGGTGTGGGGTCATTGCCAAAAGTTATGCACAGATGCTACTGTCCCTAAGTCTGCCTCTGCCTTTCTGCCAGCTCTCATAATGCCCATTGCCCATTATCAAATGGATTTTTAAAAATTCTTGTGCTGAACAGGCTTAACTCCAATTTTAACTTCATTGCTCTGGAAGTGTCTCAGTCTCATGAGGTGAAATTCTCCATCTTGACATTCCTTCAAATTCACAGCAATCTGGAACAAAAACTGAAAAACCAGACTATGCTGTTACAGATAGCAATCCTTTAGGAAGTGTGTGTTGAACTGATAGTGTCTCATAAAAGTCAAAACCATTATCCCTCACGCTTTAAAATTGTTGGGAGTCAGTAAATCTGTGCTATATGACAGCTCCAACTTGCTAGTGGACACATAATTGTCCTTGTGGAATGAGCTCAGCTGTACTCTGTGGGATTATATTTGTCTAAATCAGGAGAATATTGCCCCCCACCTTGCTTATAATTATTGCTTGCTCAGAGTATTTACCCTAATAAACAGATAGATCAACTCTACCCTTTTGTTTATAGAAAACAAAATTTACCGATTTCCTAGCTGACTCAGGGATCATATAGCTTAATTCTTTCTATTTTCCTTTCTTTAAAAAAAAAAATTAATATTTTCATTCTTAATTAGTTAATTTGTGATTCAAATCTATTGAAGAACAAAAACCCCTCATACATTAATTCGTATATAACTGAAAAGACAGTAACTCTGTATTAAGCATACCTTTGTCCAATGTAACTGAACACCTGGAAGGTATAAAATGTATATCCAAAGGCCTTCCTGACAAAATATATCACATCCAAGCCAGTTTTTGCCACAGTTTCAAAGCTCCTTGTACTTTTGATGCACATTTTCTGACTGTGTTTTAATATTGTTTTCTCTTTAGCTCTAGCTATGTTTGGTCTGAGGTATGACAGCAGAATTAGTCAGAAGCTCATGTTGTAAATGATGGAATTTTATTTTCAAAGGGTGCCAGTAGGACTTAAATTTCCAAGGCTGAATTATGTTAAGCAGCAGACACAGAACAGAAGATGGACCAGCAGTTTGCCAGTTTCATGGGAGAATAAACAGCATAGCATGACTAACAGTACAATAGTTATTACTTGCCATGAAGGAAAATATGTTTTCTTTCAGGCTTTATTATTTATCAGGGGAGGTTAGAGCAGTAGCACTTAATTCTCAGTAGAAAATGTGCTTTAAATCACATTCTGATGCTATCTTCATAACAATACAAACTAATCCTCTACATTCCTACCTACCTTGCTCATACTGTCTTAAACTTTAATGAAGCTGTGTTAGCTGTGAGTGTCTCTTATGATCACTTCCATAATAGCAATTCCACTGCTTTTTCTGCTTGAAATACACCTACAGAAATTGTTTTTCCTGCACAGAATTTGATTTGAATATAGAAAGACTTATTTACAATAACTTGTTGGTATTTAGATGTCTAAATACAGGCATTTATGTGCAAGATGGGTAACTAAACTCTTATTACTATCAATATGCCTACTTCCTAAGTTCCTAGTATTTGGAAGGAGACTTGAAGTATAGAGGGGTACGGCAGCTTTCTCAAACTAACGAAGCAGAAGAGAAAAGAAATTAACCCATCTCAAAAATGTCGTGTCATGACATAAGTGGCATGCTCTTTTTTTTATACATGTGTAGGAATAAGTTCTCAATTTATGCCTTTTTCTCACAGCCACAGAAAAAGATATGAACTAAACAGAGCTTCACCTTGCATAATGCAGAATCATATATGGACAAGAAGACCTTCACAGCAAACATGAAAAAAATCCATGCTGGTTCATCCATTAATGTAATCTTCTTATACTACAGCTATTCTTAAGCATATGGATCAGTCATTAGGTTTGAGGTAGTTTAGAAGTTTTTTAGGTGTGCATGAAAAGTTCTAGTGAAAACTCCTCCTGCTTATTTTAGGGAGGACTCAGTCCTATCAAGTTTAGTGTGTGCAACTGAGTATGATAAGCTATAATTTTTTAAGTGCTTTTGAGAGAAGTATGGGCTCATAACCAGTGAAAATACAGACAGGAGCATAGTGAAGGTGGAGTCTCAGGGTCTGCAGTATTAGTTTTATTGCTTTTAATAGGCACTCCAATATCAGGGCGCTCAAATAAGTGGATAAAAGAAGCTTTGTAACTTTAGCTATGAATTTTAAACTATGAAAGAGCTTAAAGTTAGGAGGCTCATAGGAAAATAACTGAAGAAAGCAAATAATTTACAGTGCTACTGGCTAAAATTACTATGTTTCCTGGAAGTTTAAAAGCCCAGTGATAAATAGAAGTATCTAAGATGGTAAAACAGATTACAAAGACAAATTCAGATGGTCTCCTGATAGGAATTTAGGAAGTAAGTGCAATATTTTTTTCAAAAATACTAAATTTAATTTAGATTGCATCAAGCTTGATCCAGTTCTCAATCATTAATTTGGTTTTAACAGTGTCCTTCAACTTCACTAAGCATTAGATCAAATCCTTAATGGACATAACAACTCTTGTAGTCAGTCAGAACTTAATTGTATGCCCAAAACATTGAATGCTTCTTATACTCATAAAAGCTGCTCTTAAAAAAGATACTATCTTTGTCTAAAAGCACGGCTGAGGTCCTTCATCCACCACAGCATAGTGAATAAAGAAATATTTAAAAAACCAAGCAGAACTTCTTCCTAGATCAAATACTTATTCTGGGATATTGCAAGATGTTCTCATTAGTAAAGGCTGTATGTTATTTGCATTGTCAAAATTGGCTGTTAAAATTCAAAGCTGTTATTTTTTTCTCTAGGTGGGAGTACTGGAATTCTTTATAAAATGCAGGCTAGGGCAGCAGAGCAATGTCTGCTATAGATGTGCAATTGTTCAGAAACCCTTGAAGCAAACATGCACTTATTTTGTGGTTCCTATTGATTCACACAAAGAGGCTTTCTACCTAAATGGCTACCACTGTGGCTATTAATCACACCTTGCTGTTCATAAATAATGAAGATTATACCCCAGTGGATCATCAACTTCAATTTGGAAGAAAGTTACAACAGGATGAGAAGCTTTTGGTGGTTTATTTGGCATTTCAAGTAACAACTCTTCATGTCTTTCTGAAAATCATGTTTTGGTGCACTTTGTGAAGTGCCTTGTATATTTTAAGAAAGCAGTTTGATCCTTTAATTGGCTCCTGTAGCTGTTTTTCCTCTCTGACAAGAAGAGTTTTGCTTCCTGTAAAAAGAGCTCTAAAATCTATAATGTAAAGTGGCATACTCAGGGCATATACCACCATTCTCATGTAATTTTCTTCCTATAGCTTTCACATCTGGCAAAGACAGAAAGTGAAAACATTCTAATTGTAATCATTCCCATTTAGGCAGAATTAGGGATATTAATTCTTGCCAGCATTCTGACAAAGATGTAGACACTACTTTTTACATATCTAGCATGACTCCTTTACCTTTAAACAACTGAAAGAAATAGCTGTCACAACTTGCAGAAAACAAATTCATTTTCTGTTTTTAAGATTTACACTATAGAGTTTGAGTGAGATAGAATGAATGGGTACAGGAAGGTGGACAGCTGTAGCCTGAAATTTCTTCTTACTTAAACTGCAAAATTAAAACAAATATTTAAGATTTTGGATTGCTTCAGTTACTTTTCTTTTTTTAAGCAAGGAAAAGGCAGGGGCACTCACTTACTTGCTGAGTTCACTAAAGATAAAGAAATACAGATATTGTGGTCTTTCATGGAAACTTTGCATTATTCCTTATTTTATAATTTTAATCTAAAATCACACCAATGTTAATTGAAAGTTTATGGCAGTTATTTATACATAGCAGTGCTTTGTGCACAAATATAAAAATCTAGGAACAATTAATGGATATTTTGCAGATAAAAAACCCTTTCTTACAAGATGTGTGGCTGTTTTACAGATTTACAGTAGGTTCTCCTTTAACATACCTTGGAAACTCATATGAAATTTTTTATCAGCTCCAGAGCTGAATTTTACTGTGATTCTTTGAATTGCCTCCCAACAGTTGAACTTGGTCACAGAATACTGGGCTGGCCACATTTGTGATGCAGAATCTGTCCCTCCTCACACAATGGCACTGAAACCAGGGAGTAGAATAGAGCACATATTAGCATCCACAGAGCAGAGGAAAACCTCTAAGACAATTGGTAATTTTTGTAATTTAAAGCGTGAGTTTTACACCGGCTAACTGTTGGTGTTTGCATATAGGCCACTTTGGTAAAGGAGGAGGCAGATATTTGTGCAAAATCCAGCTTAGGAACAGACAGAAACAGCTCTTATGAAAGATGACTATACCTCAAAATGAAAACAGGCCACTTATGTATTAATAAATAAATCTGCCGTAGTCTTTCCATGTCGTGTGTATCTACCATATTGAAGTTGATACATTCATATTGAACCCTCTTTGTGAAGGTAAGATGAACAGAGATGGCAAACCTTTTCCCTTTCCTCTGTGAAGTCATGCTGACCAAGAGGAGCATCAGTCATAGCCCTGCTAATGCTTGCCAACTTGATGGCTATGAGGCATCAATGGGTAGAAAAGATTGATCAATCCATCGAATATTAAAAAAGAGGTATTTACCCTGATCTTCAGAACTACACCAGGAGTTGCTACGCTGAAATAAAGGCATACTAGATGCTCTCTCTGTCTCTTTCTTGCTCTGCAGAACTTAGGAAATATGTCTTGCCTTGTCACCAAGGCTGAACAACACAAATTCAGTCATGGTTCCTTTTTGTCAAGTTTTACAAATGCAAGAAATATGATTCTACAAAAAACAAGACTGATGTAATGGTAATATTAAGATTTATATATTTATTGATACTGTAAAGTACTATTTATAAAATATTTTTTAAATAAATTCTTTTTCTGAAAGCTTATTAAACTAGGAGATTGATCTCATTCTCAGTGAAGTCAAGACCTTTGACCCCTGGAGTCATGACCTTGTATGGGCCTGGATTTGACTTAAAACTTTTGTCAAATTATTTAATTGCTAAAGAGGTTGTTTTATTAACCAGAAGTGAGTATATGACATATCCATCAGCATCAAGTTATCTGGTATACTAAGAATTTTTCCATAGTATTTTACTACTAGCTACTACAAGCATATGGAAAGCTGTTTAGTCTTGAAGGGATTATTTTTAAAACAACAAAATCAAAGAAGTAAGATTCCTGATGGTTTCTTTAGTTAAAGTTGCATTGGATCTGACCTTGTGGATGAATTTAAAAAAAAAAGAAGAGTTTTTAAGGAATAATTGATGATATTATATTTCTGATATTAAATAAAACCCTACAGTAAAGTTAATGTATCATCTAAACTTCAAAGTTTTGCTGGCATACTAAACTGACTGCAAAGTAAAACTACCTGCTGGGGAAAATTCAACCTGACATCTGAATGCCTCAGTTTGGAATTCCTTATCAACTGGAAACAGAAGAATATGGCAACAAAGACCCAAGCAGAAATGCAACGAAAGCCACACAGGCAAATTGTAGCAGCCTTCAGAACAGTGATTCCCAGGACCAGTAAATCTGCCATGACAGAAACCTGCCAGGTGCTCCACACCTCTGCTACAGGACCTTCTCCAGGCCTGCAGGGGCACCCATGTGGGCTCCTGAAATGAAATCCAGAAGGATGAGTTGGCATTACCGAAAGAACCTTCAGCCAGCTCACTGTCACCAGTGCTCCCATGGCCAACCCATAGGAAATGAGGATCTGTCTGAGTGTTCTGTCAGACGTTCAGAATGGAGGATAGATGTTTGTTTTCACTCACTTGTGAACATTTTCTTACAAAGACATGCCCATGCTCCCTTTCCCATAAGGGAAAGACGCACCATGTTTGGAAAGGATAGGCATGAGGGGAGCTCTGTCTTTTGTGCTGGCCCACCAACACACCCTGTGCACTACCAAACAACAGCACGGAGGATTGTGGAGCTGCTTAACACTTGCATGTCAGAAGAAGATGCAGGTAAATCCACTTTCTTTCTCTTACCACTAAAAGGAGAAATCTTCAAGATACACACAGTAAGAAAAGTCATGCATGTTTCATACATTTGGTCCATCTGCCACGTGAAATAATGGGATCTTAATCCCAAGTGTGTTAAATGTAGTAACTGATTCTTTATATAGAGGGAATAAACAAAGGGAAACAAAGAGTTGAAAATTGTCTGAAGCTTAAGGAATTAATTCCCTGGAAGCCATCCTGCCCAAACACAACAGAGGGAAGTAATCTGCTGCGGAGAATTCAAACTGAACTTTGAAAACCTCATCATCTGACTGACAGCATTGGGGGCCCCTGTGACAGTCACAGCTGGCAAGAATGAGACAAACAGTAGTTTGGGAATTCTCTTAAATATTAGACAAGTGACCGAACATTACCAGAACTGTGCCAGAAACATTCAGTCTTTCTTGTGTTTGTTTTCCCAGCACCTCCTTCCATGAAGAGATGCTATTAAACAACTATTGTGATATATTTCAGAGTCAGGTGGTTGAAATTGTAATTTTGAATTTTTTACCCATTGCTTAAATACTTCATCACTGTTATTTGCTTTCTCCTCTTCAAATTCTTTTAATCTTTTCATCTACACAGGAAGGACAACCTTTTCAAGGACATTAATTAGGTGTGTCAACAGCACTGCTCAAGCAGCACTTTTACAGTAGCCATGAATGTGGAAAAAATAACAACCTCCAACAGGCTTAAAAACTTCATGATCATCTAAAAACCACGCTCATGAATTTCTGCCAACAAAAAGGGTTAGCTTATGCTATTAATGGAAGAGATGCACCCTGGCCTCTGAAAGTATATTTTAGAGAAAATGATACCGCATGTCACTACCAGCACCACTGTACAAACCCAACTATATGATTCTGTGGTCCTGTGATTATTCAAGTGAAGTGGAAACTAAGTCCTCAATTAGAGTGGAAATGAAATTCCACTTATCATGACTAAAAGGAGAAGGATTCAACTCCTTGGATTTAATTTCTTTGGAGTAGTAACTACATTGTCTTGTGAGTTTTATACAACCATGACTATACCTTTGACTGCTTCAGGATGGCACAATTATTAATTATAGACATCACTGCAAGTGGATGATTTAGGTTTGGATATTGTTGCCAAATCCACGTTTGACATCCCAGCAATGCTGGAGGTCAATAATGTTAACAGAGTGGCTTTCCAAAGCGAAACAGCTTGACATGAGTACCAGTGGAATGATTCAGATCAAAGCACCCTCTGTGCAGTAGTTAATCTCTGACAGTAACCAGTGACATGAGGCCAAGGGGAGCAGTTTTAAAGAAAGTGAGGTGTTAACAACATTCTTCCATAGTACACCCTGTCTGCTGGCATTCTGCAAATGGACTTTCTGAGCCAGAGCTTGCATTTGAACCAGCAAATTCATCCAATGTCTGACTGGCTGGAAGAACTAGTATTTCTTTTGTATTTTGTACATTAGGATAGTATCACCATGTAAATAAGAAGGGTTGAAAAATAATTAATTTAGGTGATTGTTAGAACCAGGTTCTCCTTCATAGCAGAACTACAATTGTGATCCAAACCTTGAGAGAAGCACACCTGTAAAAGAGGAAGCAGTAATTTATGGGTGCAAGTACGATTCTGTTAGACGTTGATTAATGAGGGTTGATGTATTTGGCAATATTTTCTTTTTTTATGCTTTCCTTCATACAAAACCAAAACATATGGAGTTTGAAAGCTGGACTCTCTTAAAAATGTTTATATACATATATATAGTCTGTGTATATACATATATGTATTTATTGCATATTTGTTTGATTTAATATTAATCTCTGAGTGCAAGTAAGCAAAGGATAAGAATGCTTACCAGGAAAACGTGTAGTGTTCAATTTATTTTTCCCTAGTGTTTTCAGGGTGACTGTTTGTTATCAGTATGATTGCAAAGGCTATCCCAGGTTTTCTTGTCCTTTCTTTGCTCCCTATGGAGACTTGGATGGAATCACTCCACCCAAAACAAACTTGTTCCTCCACCCATCAGAGATAACTTTTGTAGAGTTACCAACATCAGAGTGTAAATCCTGTTCTGATAAATCTGAAATGTCAATTCTGTGAATGAGGCTTCACAATATGTTCTTTTGAGCAGTTATAAGCAAGATAGGAATATTGTATCTGACATAACAAAATCTGTACCTCATTCACAGCTTTCACAAGGAAAATAAAACCTTCACATCATTACACAGGGGACTTCTTGGAATTGCAGTTGGAGATGATGATTATGCGGAAACTGAGACTTATAAATGCTTTATTGTTTTGATGGAAATCAGCCAAGAAGGCAGATAAAAGACTTAAGAAGACCTAGCTAGGAAACAAATCAGAGACCTAAATGACCCTACTGGAAAAATAAATTCTAGAACTTAACATCTGGCTCTTGCAGTTGTCAAGTCACTCAGCAAATGGTCAGACTGATTAGCTGCTTGCATGCAGAATGTGGGGACTGGAGCAAAGACCACATCCTATCAACAGTAGCAGGCAGTGCCAAGTGAGTGCTCATAATCTGCAGTGATACTGACATAGGTAGCAGATAGCAGTGGCCAGATAAACAAAGTTTGTGTTCGTGCTTTAGTACGTCTTCACCAGTACAACCACGCAAACAGTAAATAGTGATAAGTTGGTTGTTAAGGAAGAGGATATGGAATACTAAGCCTCACACAAAACATTTCGTAGCAGATTACCTTGGACTTCATTGCAAACTTTTAACTGAGGCCAGGAGTACTCAGGTCAGGAATTGTACTTCCAAAAGTTTCAAGTCAGCTTGGACTGGCTTACAGTCAATACTACTGACTTAGCTCAAAACAGCATTTTGATGCAAAACCACAATCAAGTCAATGAGCTTGCAGAAGACTTTCCTTGAAAAAATGCTTAAAAATTAAGGATGTGAGAAGCTCACTTGGAGGAGAAATGCCTTCTGCTAGAATGCAGCATTTTAGCTAGGCTCTACTTACAACACACAACAAAAAGGAAATTTAGGAAATTACTGTGTGTTTGGAGCTTGAGACAAAAAAAACCACTCAGTGCAGCTTAATGCAGTGCAAATCCAGGCATTTCAATCAGCTTGGTTCTTGTCAATCCTTGCAAGGTGTGAAGCAGGTGTGGTGCCAGGGCCACACTGTTTGCCTGCTTCCAGATGCCAGCTGTCCTTCCCCCAGATCAGTGTAGGTTTCTGTCCTGGCCCTGGCAGCTATGGGGGCTGGAGGCACAAAGTTTCCCTCTGAGTCACGAGTTACATGTGCCAGTAGTAGTGGTGACCCAGCAACGGTCTCTTACTCAGCATTGGTCTTTTATTTAATACTAGTCAAACAGAACGCAAAAACATTTTCTTTAAGGGAGAGTAAGTGGAGTGCAAATGTGTTTGCTTTGCTACATAAAGTGCAGCAATGTGTTTGAAGCTTGTTTCTGTGTTCCCTCTAGTCTGGCCTTTGTCCAGGATGGCAAATCCAACAGCAAACGTTGGGAGATACCATCCCCCAAAGTCTGATGGAATCACAGTCTTTTTTCATTAGTTATCCTCACGTTTAAGAATTCCAACATATTTTACTTGCAGATAAGTGCTATTGCAGTGTAGAAATGGGATCTTTCATAACTCTCTAATTTGTGGAAATCAGTTTTCTTTCCTAAATAGTCAGCAGCAAATAAAGGACCACTTTTTGGTGATGCAGGGATTAATGTGAACAGAGACAGGATGCTAAACACAAAACCTCACCTTTTGCCCCACCCCCCAACCCCCCAGAAAACATAGAAATTTGACTGTTGTTCTGCCAAGCTTCTTGAGAGTGAACCATCTTGAAAGGCTACTGGTGTACAGACAGCCCCCATTATAGCCTGGGGATCCAAGACTAGTAAAAGCTTTCTTTAGGACAGAAGTAATAGAGGTCTCTCTTTTTCTGCCCTGCTTGCTTCCTGTGAGCCATGCTGAGTGCCACTCAGGTGTTCCCATTGGAGCTGCACCTATTTCCAGCAGATCTGAATAGGGTGGTAGACTTACAGAGCTAATTTTTTTGCAACATTCCATTTTGCAAACACATATATATTAATTACTTGTATTTTTAAATTTCTAATCATGTGTGTCCGTGATAGTTCCATCAGCTCAAGGCACCTCAATATAAAGTAGACAGAAGTCTATTGGCTAAATCTTGATTTATACAATTGTATAAATTGATTTATACAATTTTATAGTTTAACTAGGGTGGAATATGGCTCCAAATTTTTTAGCAGCTCAGAGATTAATGATCATTTCACTTCCTACAATCTCTAAAATAAAACTCTTTTCCTCCATAGAAAAATCTGTTGCTCCATATTTTAGCCATCAAGGTGACTGGACCATGCTCCGAAACCCAACATCTATAGATTTTAGGTTAAAGAAGTAGCAGTTAAAGATGAGGAAGAATTTTTGACTAGAATTTAGGTGCCTTGCATTTTTAAGGCCAGCACAGAGCCTACTAAAGAGCAATTCAGGATATTGAAGCTTGAATATCAAGTTTTCAAATACAACTCTACTTAGCTCTGGTGAGGCTGCATCCTGTGTCCAGTTTTGGGCTCCTCACAATGAGAAAGGCATTGAGGTGCTGGAGTGTGTCCAAAGAAGGACAATGAGCTGGGGAAGGCTCTGGAGCACAAGTCTGATGAGGAGTGACTGAGGGAGCTGCGGGAGAAGAGGAGGCTCAGGGAGGATCTGATCACACTCTACAACGACCTGAGAGGAGGGTGTGGCCAGGTGGGTGTTGGTCTCTCAAGCAATAAGTGACAGGACAAAAGAAACAGCCTCAGACTGTGCCAGGAGAGGTTTAGGCTGGATATATGGAAAAAATTTATTCACTGAAAGGGTGGTCAGACATTGGACTCGGCTGCCCATGGAAGTCACCGTCCCTGGAGGTTTTTAAAAGACATGTGCATGTGGCGATCAGGGATATGGTTTAGTGATAGGCTTGGCAGTCCTGGGTTAGTGGTTGGACTCAGTGAACCAAAAGGTCTTTGCCAACCTTTCCATGATTCTATAACTTCATGTTCAGTCATTGTGATTACTGAATTGATAAATCTTCGGTTTGGATGGAACACATGAAACCTTTGCATTTTCTCAGTCTATGTCACAGCTTGAGATGGGCAGTGGAAATGCAAAAAAAGGCGATTTAATGAAACACAGTCATGTTTCAGGGTCTTGCACTCTCCCCATTAAAATTCTTTTGTAAAACAAAAGCATGCAATTTCATTTAAAAAAAATAACTACATAGGCCACTCCATATGTTATTTTCTTTCAAGGTTGATGCATGTAAAAAGTCTGTATTGCATTAAATAGGAAGTGAGTGTAAATATGACATATGGAAATCTTCCAGAAGATTGAACTGTAAAAAATTATTTAATGCTGCAAAATATTTCTCTTTTCTCTTAGCTAGCAGCATGCATTTCTTTATATAGACAATACAAAACTTTTCATGTGCTTATTTTAAAGAAATTTAACCAGCACTTTTAGCAGAAAAAAATCTCATCTTATTACTGTATTGGGATTTTTACTAAAGTCAAAAGAAAAACAGTGATCTTAACATGATGTCTTTAATATGAGTGTCATTCAATCAGTGCATATCAAAATCAACTTAGTTGAAGTAAGTGAAATTCAGTGGTACAGAAGTTATGAGGTTGGGGTCTGTTCCACTGACTGCAGTACAGTTACCTCTGACCTGCCCCAGTGTGAGATCAGATTCAGTCCAACACGGATCAACTTGCACATTCCATTAAACTCCAGGAACAGGCTTGAGACACACAGTTTAAATCCACATCCCCACTTCCTTGAAGACGGGGTGTCCAGTACATTCATTTGGGGTTTGACAGTGTGAAATACAGGAGCAAGTTCAGAATACTTGGATTTTAAAATCAAATGTCTGCAAATCAACACCCTTGCTTATATTGTCAGAACCTAGCTACATGTCTCTGAATTTCTACTGTAGGAAAAACTAATATTTAAAATAGAGAATATGCTTGAAGTGTGAGCAAAATTATCTGCTGTTGCAGAAGAAATCCAGAACTCTGGACTCAGTTCTTGGCAGATAAATACATTTTGACTCATCTAAACCTAATATTGACATTAAAAAAAGGACAAGATGAAGAAAACTTGGTTTTCTAACTCTTCTGAGTGTTCTGCATGATGTAAGATAACAAAGCTGGCTAAAGTGGTGAAAGAATTTTATGTACAGAGGTTTGAACTGGATGGTAACATGCAGAAATGTTTTTATATTTACTATAATCCTTGAACTTTCCCCATTCCTACAACTACCTTCAAAGTGCACTATTTTTTGAAGTTTAAAGCTATTTCAATACGTGTTTTCCACTTTTGGTTTCTAGTTGCATCTAAAGTGCCAAATGTCCCAAAGAAGGCTGCTCTCTCAATTTATTCAAGATGTTTGAAGACATTTTAAATCCATATGGAAAACCAAAGCTAAGTATAAAGCCTTTGGATATGTCACCTCATTACACTCCTGCAGGTTCCAAAAAAACAGTGCCAACCCACCTACCAAAGTTGTGAACACCTCTACCTCACATTGCACACTTGTTATGCTTAACCAGGCAGCAAGTTGTTAATAAAGATTAACTGTCAGTTGAGCATAATAGACACCTACTTAAGAGTGCATATTCTTTTGTTCTGTTCCTTATTTTAAAAGCATATCAGCAAAATCAGGAGGGAGCCAAGATTTCCTCACAGTGTTGGCATCAAGGAGTCTTGCTAGGATCCCATGGAAGGAAAAGAACTAAACATAGCACATGTGCCTTTTTAAACTGACCCAGGAATAGCCAGACACTGAAGTGAATTCAGACTTTTTCTCTCGTCTCACCGTCCATATGGAGTGAATTTCCAAACAGAGGAAATGAAGAACAAAGTGGAGGTTAGGTGATGGTCTGGTCATAACCACGTAATCATAGTAAGACACGATAGGGAGGTCTACAAGAGGTAGTACAGCACAACACAAACACAGCGTTTTCCCTGGAGACACTTCCTTAATGTGTTGGAATGGCAGAAAAGTTCTGAAATCCATTAAGATTTAGTCTGGAGAGTGTTTAAATTCCTGGAAATCCATATAGTTTGAGAGAATAAAGACCTAAATCCAGACAAAAAAGCTGCCTACAGAATAGGAGCTGAGTGATAGACCAGCGACCTATCCTTTAAAAAAAATAGTAATATGATAAGGCTGCTGTTCTGACAAACAGCACGATAATACAGATGGTAGAGTTTTGTTCATAGTCTTTATGGGATATTTGATGATGCAAAAAACCGTAAGAGCGTATACAGAAATCATATACTTAACTTGGTGTGTTTTTGTAAGTTTGCTTACTTTTGTACTGTCGCAGAAGGATGTATAATTTCAAATAAAATGAAAGGTGATTAAGATGTTGTATTAGCTTTACTTGGTTGTCGGTTGATCTTTTTCTTTTTTAAAGATTCCATATAAAAGATTTATGGATAGAACAAATTTCAAAGAGAAAATATTATTCCAACTGAGCTCTTCGGTGAATGTAGATTGTTTGCATCTGTTGTGCGACCTGATACTTCACAGAATGGCAGATCACTGAGAAGATCAAGAGGCAGAAACTGATCCCAACAGGAGCTCCAGAACTGAAATAGAAGGGCCCTCTGAGACCATCCCACCCTGGTGCAATTATCTCCTGTTACTAGACAAATGCCAAAGTGCATTCAAGTCGCTATCAAAACAAAATGTCAAGAAAAAGCTGAGATGTTTATTTTCAAAGCTGGAGACTCTGCCCCAGGAAAGCAACCCTCTGCATGACCCTGTTCTTCCTGGCTGCATCAAATGACAGATGTAGGTGTAGGGTCATGTCATCTGATAGGCACCAGAGCAAGGGAGTGATATTTCTCCACCATTAAATAGGAGTCACAGAAGTGAACTATTTAAAAAACAATTTCCATTTAAAAAAAACTATTTTAAAAATATTTCCTGGCATTCTGATTGTACTTATGATTTTAAAAAGGTTCCTGGGAGTTCAAGATGTCCACTGAATGTGAAGCCAAGTTAGTGAGAGGGCCCCCAAAGAGCCCCATTGCCTCATAAGACAGAACCACATCAGCACGGTCAATCCATATGGGACAGAATAGACTTTGCAAAGATGGAAGTCAGAAGTTAGGAGACCATCCCTGCACATCCCTGTACCTCCCTGCATACCCCTGCATGTCCTGCTGGCATCTGTCAGCAGCCTTCATCTCAGGAGGGCTTTTCCCTCACCTTGGCCTTTGCTGGGTCTGCTTCTCTTCAGGATCTGCAGGGAGAGAGCCAATTCTCTCTCTGGTCACATGGGTCAGGGACAGGTAACTTCTATTTTTTGATCTCTTTTGCTTTATACTATCAGAATTAGGGCAACACAACACTGAGAAATGGGTTGCAAGATTGGTTTTTTTATGGTTTTATTTTAATGAAATATAATTGAATGGTGAAGTTTTGTATTATGAGCTATCCAAATTCAGCATAAAACTGAAGAGTCCTTGAGAGTTTAAATTATTTTTTCGCTTATTGGAACTTCTTAGTAGAATGTCCAGGAGATTATGTTCCAACAGTATTAAAATAGAGGAGAGTAAACAAACAGTGTTAGGATGTAGAGAGTGTTGGGGGAACAGTCTGAGTGTGTAACCTGCAAATGCACCAAGGTGAGGAGCTCAGGATCCAGATATGCATTTATGATCCATTCAGCCTAGGCAGCCGCTGATTATAGAAATCCATGAAGTTTTCAGAGCAAGTATACAGAATTGAGAAGCTGGTTAAAAAATTCTAATGTCAGACTTTGGTTTAACTCTTTCAAAGCTCTCAGTTTAAATTGAAAGGAAAAAACATCCCCATATTTTCTTGGTTTTCCATTTTTTTTTTTATAATTTCTCAGTAGAACAGCTGGAGAAAACTACTTTTACTGGAATGATGGAATTAGTATTGAGAAACATAACTGTTTGGCTTTAGATCACTGACTTGAACTGGAAGGGACAAAGCCTGTCAAAATTTAGTGACTGTTCCAGGCTGCATATAGAACTAATTACTAGCTTCAGTTTTATTCTCAGTTGCACAAAGATAAAAAATACCACTACTATGATTCAAGCCTTTTATTAGTAATCCCAACAGAACAAGATAGGTCAAGCTTGAAAGCAAATGAGTGGGGTGGGGTGGAATGGGGGAAATTCCCTCTCAATCCTACAGGTGCACTATCTAAGCCAACGTTGCAGCACATGGAGGCAGCAATAATAGCAATTTGTGCTGCCAGAACACCAGATGGATCTCCTCTGAGCTTAACCAAAAGACAGAAATTCATGTCAGAATGGCCCAAAAAACTCTTCATTTAAAGATAAGAGACCTCCAGAATCTGACACCAGAACTCTTGAGCCTTCCCAGGCCTCCAGTGGGTCCCAGGAAGTTAAAATAGAACAAACTGTCAATGGGGTAATCCTATCCAGCCCCAGGGTGAAGCAGAGCACGAGGCACAGTGCACCTTCATTGCATTTGACAAAAGGAACACTTTCAGCACATTTTTATCGGTGTCTGGTTTTTATTTCCTCATTTGTAAGGTTCCTGATACTAAGTTCATCTTAAGGCAAACATTCACTGTGCACTGATAACAAACTGGAGACACTTTGCTTTTGATAGTGATAAAGTAACCTCTTTCTTCCATAAAGTACAAAAACATATTTATTTAGCTAAGTTTGCTGAGGAATTAATCCTGTTTGTCTTAGAGTCTACAAGGAACAAAACCCTTCATTAAGGTACAGTACAGAAAATTCTGTATAAAATTTTTGCTTGTGACACTGGGAAATCTCTGAATCCTTTCCAACACTGCTATCAAGACTGAAAGGCAAATGCTGAATGTTTTTCATGTAAAAGGTCTACAACTTTACTCTTTACATCTTAATAAATTGCGGTGTCATTTTAAAATAAGTGCCATTTAATACTTAGAGTAGAATGTTTGAATTTGGGTTATTAGAATGATGGAGAGAGAATTGCAGTGACCAAATCACTGGCTGAATTTTATTATTTTGTTTTCTATTTTACAGTTTATTGTTCACAGACTGCTATTTCCAGGAATGCATCCTTTGAAAATCATTCCAAAATTGTGAAACTATTCTAATTCAAAAAGTTTTTGAACCTGGGCAATTTTTCAATGAGGACAGTACAGTAAGTATTTAATACTATTGTCAAAGTGATCAAATGCCTTATTTTTAAATAACTATAATAAATATTTATATACATGTTAAATCTGAATTTGCTTATATTTAAATGGAACTAGAAAATAACGGTTATGATCCAACCCTTCATTCAGCATATACAGAAATTATTTTTCCTTATTTTATTTTTTTAAATTTGGTCTAGGTGATCTTAGTCATTACTCCTTAAAATATGATTCCTTGAGAAAAAAGTCAGAAGAAACAGAATAAATATATGATTGTTTAATTAGTTCACAATTAAAAGAAAATGCTAATTTTTTAAGAACAAAAAAAGAGATTTTTTTACCTAATTCTTATTGAAGAGGTCTCTTAGGTCTCTTACTTGTGTGTCTTATCTAATCCTACTTATTTAAGAAAATAAAGGTGCTTTATGGCAGGTCTATTTCCAGCTCTATGGCATTAGAGCTCTTGCCAAGATTTTCTTGGCTAATATTATGGATAATTACTTTTCAACTGTGTGCATTTTAGCACTTGAACCACAATATTTACCTACAAAGCAACTAAGGAGAGAGTAAAAATTTCCTCAAAACAGTGTGGCTGAGTCATTTTTGTGATCAAAAGCCATAATGGTAAGAAACCAATATAAATGATAGCTATTTCAAATGTACAGATACTCAGATCTGCTGGAAGAACAGTTATGCTTCCATGTAATTCACACTGATGCTACCAAGCTCAGAACTCAGCACAGAACATTTCTTTAATTCTTGATGTTTTAACAAACTGCCAGTAAATCTGATAATTAGTGCTATTAGCAATTTCTGTGCTACAGCACAGTTTGGTTTTGTGCTCCAGAAAAGGTTGATCAGTTCTTCACAGTCCCCTCCATGGCTGTGTGCAGTGCTCTTTGCCTAATACAAGCTATACCAGCAGCTTGAGGAGCCTTTCCTTTTCCATACCTTAATCCTGAAGGATGAAGAAGATGACTGCCCCTAATCACTTTATTTTCCTGCCGGATCCAGGCTATATATGATTTTCCCATAGTATCTAGACATGAAGAGGGATTGATGAATATCCAGCTTTTTAAGAAAGAGGCATTGGCTACTTCTCAGCAGCTCTCAAGTACTTAGACTAAGTAATCTCCCATAGGGCACAAGACTCTTATTTAATGTTGGCATCAGCTGGTGTATTTGAAAACCACTGATTCATCTTTTCTATGTCCTTGGAATATGTTCAGTTGTATTTCAAACACTGGGGCTGTTGCAGTAGAGAGGTGTGCATGTGCTCCATATTAGTTGCCATCAGTTGCACTGTGGCTTGTGTACAGAAATTGCCAAGATACCAGTCAGTGTGACCCACCAGAAACACATGCTCATTCATTTTGAATGTACCCATTATTTTTCAAAGTATAAACAAGGGCTTTGCTAAACAATTTCTAGAGTATTCTCTATAATCTTTCTTTTTAGTTTTCCATTTGGCTGTCTGAATCTCGTGTGGAGAAACAGGAAGGAAATTTAGCCTGAAAAGAGGGGCAGTGCATGGTTTCACTACTGTGGCCAGACCTCAGGGTACATCTTATGACTCTTTCCCTACCTCTGACAGGCAAGTGATGTGTTCCCTGTCCAGTCAGCACCTAAATCTTCTCTACTTACACAAACCCTTTTCAGTTTTGAATCCCATTGAGTCCCAATCCAGTGCTCTGGAATGCAGGCAGCCTTGGGTGGCCCAATTATTGTCCATGGTAGATTACAAGAAATACAGAACAGGAATATTTTGCATAGAGTATTCTTGTTCCCAAACTTGAAGAAAAACCTGGGAGGACAAGAGATCAGATTTTTGCCATCATTAATCATTTGTGTTAGAATCCACAACTCCTCTATGATTTATTTGCACTCTCAAAAAGAGAGGAAAGTTGTCCAAATAATCATGATCACGATCCAATAATGTTGTAATTCCCTACAAGTAACTCTGCAAACTGAACCTAGATTTTTTATTTATGTAGGGATTCACATAATTATATAATTTCATTAGCCGGCTAGTTCTCTCTTTATGAAGCAGGGTGAACAAAACATTAAAAAAAGCCCAACTTCTATTGCTCTGTTTGCTTTTTGGTGTGTTGGCAGCTCTGGACATTTTTACACCACAAATAAACACTCCCTAGAGACAGATCTCAAAATGAACAGGCCTACAAAAAAAAAAACTAGGGTAAAGGTTCAGGTTCTGATAGTTGTTTGTTGGTGCTTCTATTTTGCAATATTTGAGAAAGGCAAAATCACAACAGAGCAGTAGAAATCTCTTTACTTGCTCGGTTCTCTTGTCTGCTTTGGATGTTCAGGCTGTCAGGTCCTTGGAGCTATGTGAAAAGGTGACCAATTCCTGCAGAAAATGCTCAAGGATTCCTTCATGATTTTGCAGCAATTAAGGATAGTTTCCTTTAGCTGGAGTTCTTATGGCAAAATATTCACAAGGAACAGAAGTCTTAGATTAGAAGTGGCCTGTTTTTTTCTGAAAGTTCGGTAATGCAAGATTGAAAAATAAATTATTTTGCAGATACATCAGCCTCACACATACAAAACTAATGGCTCAGCTCCAGGCCTGTTGTTGTCCATTTGATAGGGTCAGCTGTCCTGATTAGGCTACTCTGGAATTGTGGTGCCTAAATGGATAAATACTATCCAAACTGCATGGTTGGGATGGGTAATGGTTGCACATCTGCAAAGAGTTCTTCACAGCCATGAAATAGCTGTGTCCAGTCTAATTAATATTGGGATGTTAATTAATTCAGAATGTGATGATGTCTCCTGGGGCAACAGTTTCTCTTTCTGTTTGGTGGTGTTTAAATGATGCTGCAAAGGATTTATCCAGGAGATAGTAATTTGTCTGGTGCTCCAGCTTATGTAGATTTGAATCACCATAACATTCTGAAGATAGGAGAAAATGTTTCTGACACATTCCTTGCCTTCACTTCTGAAATGCAGAACAGTAGTCACTGCAGACATAATCTCATGGGGTCTTTCTCCATGAGCAGCTCTGAGCAGTCATTCTGTCTCTTTTGCTCTTCAATCTTGTGCTTCCGGGCTGATACCTTCAAGAAAATGTAACTTGCTGACTTTGCTTGGACAGCCCAGAGACAAAAAATTTTGCGGACAAGTGTTGAGGTTGAGAATATCAGCTGCACAGTGATTTTTGACATGGCTTTCTCCAGAACACCGCTATCCTGAAGAGCTGACAAGAAATAATTGCTCTTGGTGACAAAACCAGTCATCCCATGAAAAAACACCACAGAATTTCTTATCTAACCTTGATGATCCCAGAGGATTTGTAGTCCTCTTCTCTCTGCTGGGCCCCCCTTGTCCTTCCTTTCAGCTCTGAACTCTCCACGGTCTCAGCCAGCAGGCACTCACTGGGACATCTGAGAGTCCCAATCCTCTCAGCCACCACTCGCTGCCTCTCTGGCTGCTCCCCTCCTCAGCCAGCATGTGCTCCAGCAGCAGCCAGCCGTGCTGAGGTGTGGGAGCAGCTGGAAGCATCAGCACCAGCAGCCGGGAGAGAGGAGCTGCTGCCCTGGGGCAGCAACAGCCCCCGGCAGCCAGGCTTTGTCAGGGCCCCTGAAACCCATACAAGGAAAACCCACCCCAGCCAAAACCCGGCTCTTGGCACCTCTGTGACTGCTGAAGGCATTACACAATTTAAAATGAAAAAGCATTTTTAAGGCTAAGTGGGGAGGAGGAGGATTTGCTTACCTAAAACTTGGCCATGCAGGCATGGACATTAAAGTTTTAGAGGCAATGGTGACGTAACCTCTGTTTTCCAAAGTATGTGCATATGCTCTAATGAGAGAGAGTTACTGGGAATTGATAACCAGCTGGAAAAATGTGGCCAAGGTAAAACCTTTCAGGTCCATTCATGCCTGTTAATTAATTTAGCTTTCCATTTTATGATCTTAAGTTATGAAATGGTCATGCAAAGCATTACCAACCAAAGTGATCCAAGAGATGGTCTATTATGCCAAACACTAATCACTAGACAGTAATTAGGCTGTCAGTTACAAAACACAGCATTTGTGGTATTTCCAGATGAAACAACAGCCCATGCCATATGTCAAAAGCAGGGTTTGGTTCAGACGGGTCAGAGTCTCTTCCTTTGACAGTTGCCAGCTTAACTTCTGAGCAAATTAAAACCTTGTGCCATTGTGCCAATGAGCCTTGGTTTGACAGAAGATCTTACAGAGACATTCTCAGTGCAAGCCCACAGACAATGAAAGAAAAATTTCCTAAGACTACAATAGAGATTTTCCCCCTGATTTTCAACAAAAAGACAGGTTATTACACATCTCATTATTTGAGACCTCAGGGCATTCTTTTAACACATGCATGAGCAGAAGTTAAGTATCACAACACCCTGAAGAATTTAGTGAAGCTTGTCTTACAGCTTTTTTGGATGTGAGGTGTGTATTAAATCCAGCATTTTTGAACAGTCACCATGAAAGTTATGCAACAGGATCCATTTTGAGGGTTAAAATAGTAATTGAGTGGTCCACTAGACCAGGGACCCAAGTATACTTAGCTGTTCATGTGCCATATACTTTGTTCCTAGGCTTAAGGTAAATTTTTACTCACATTTACCCATATTTACCTACAGTTCCCCAGAGCCTGCTTGCTGGGAGAGGTAGAAAATTAAGATGCACATAAATCGTTGCACTCATAAACGTTGTTTTACTAACATAAACATAGCTAAAGAAAACATCTATGTTCAAATGCAGAAACAGTAACTGATGCTGACTGTGGGTGACGTAAAAAAAAATCAGGGATATTTTACATTCAAATATGCCTCTTGGGTCTCCCACAGCAGGTTGTCTCTGGCTGAACTCTCCAGCCTGACAACAGGAAAAACATCTCACATCTGCATAACTAACCACTGCAGCAGGTACTTGACACACTGATAATGAAACTTCTGGATTTATAGAGTAAGAGTTTTTTACTGAGGGCATCAGTGCAAAATTTTCTGTGGTGGAAAACTGGTGGGCAAAAAGCGTCATGGTCCCTCCTCAGTGCAGAAAACTACTGTGTTTATCCTGAGAATATCTATGCGTATCTGCAGGTTCATTTCACATAGTAGCAAAATTCACCTTGGGAAGAACTAACATTTAATACTGGAAAAGGAAAGACTTACTAGAGGTAATTCTTTAATTTCATTATTTTAGTATAACTTATGCATGATTTAACTTTTTCTTACAAGGTCACAGAACCATAGAATGCTTTTGGTTGGAAGGATCTCATTCAAACCCCCTTCCACTACAGCATGTTGCTCAAAGCTCCATTCAGCCTAGACTTTGACCCTTCCAGAGATGGCACATCCACAGCTTCTCTGGGCAACCTGCTCCAGTTCCTTACCATCTTCACAGTAAAGAATTTCTTCCTAATATCTTCTGAAACATGCCCTCTTTCATTTTGAAGCCATTTGCCTTTGTTCTATCACTACATGTCCATATATAAAGTTTCTCTCTGTGGGGGTCCAGGATGTTCCTCTGGACCCTTGATGGGTGAAAAAACCCCCCTGTCAGGCCCCTCTGAGACCC
>WBND01001136.1:153781-171794 GCA_013398595.1 Tychaedon coryphoeus
TGTTGAACAGTGCTGGTCCCAGCACTGACCCCTGAGGGACACCACTTGTCACTGGTCTCCATTTGGGTATTGAGCTGTTGGTTCTGCCAGTTCCTTGTCCAGTGAATGGTCCATCCTCCAAATCCATGTCTCTGCAGTTCAGACACGAGGGTGTTGAGGGGAACAGTGTCAAGTGCTGTGCACATCTCCCGGTAGAGCATGTCTGTTACTCTTCCCTCATCCACCACTGCTTCGTCCCTGTTGTAGAAGATCACAGTTTGCTGCTCTTAGTGAAGCCTTGCTAGATGTCACCAGCCAATTCTCTATTTTCCTTTTGACGTAGCAGAGTCTCCAGGAGGATCTTCTCTATGGCGTTTCCAGTCACTGAGGTGAGATTAACCTGCTTGCACTTCCCCAAGTTTTCCTTATCTTCCCTTTCAAAAATGAGGGTTATGATCCCCCTTTCCCACTCAGAGGGATCTTTCATGGCTTCTGAAATACAAAGGATAGCCACTTAATCCATAAATTCCCTCAGGACCCGCAGATGCATCTCATCAGGTCCCATGGACTTTTGCAGCTTCAGGTTCCCTAGGTGTTCTTGTACCTGATCTTCTCCTACAGTGGATGGTTCCTCATTCTCCCAGTTCCTGCCTTTGCCTTCCCAGGCAGTCTGGCTGCAGCTTTTGCTGCAGACTGAAGTAAAAGAGCTGTTGAATACCTCAGCCTTCTCCATATTCTGGGTAACCAAGTTTCCTCTCCCAGAGATGCACACACACTGCAGATACCAGCTCATTGACGTGGACAGGAGTGTACATTAGTAAATAGCAGCAAAGTTTTCCAGTTTGATAGAAGCCAGCATGAATGCTTTAGCAATTGTTTCCAGGAGAGCCAGCTCACCCACCGAGCCATTTTTAAGGCTTACAAGTCCAGCTTCAAGTACAGGCAAACTGCAGGGCAGTGTGAGTAATTGTACTGCTTTGCACCAGTTGCTAGTGAGTCTGTGCTTCTCAGAAACGTTTATGTAGAGAAACAATTGCTCAGACATTCAGACACTGTATAGACATTTGGGGATTTCTTCTCTTTGTCAGCACACCTTTTGTTTTGTGCCTCAACCTATCTAGACTCTTGCTAAACTTAGTCAGCTATTTGGCCAGTACAAGCAAGCAGATTTTATGAAATCCCAGATAAATACAGAGCAGTAAGTACTGCAAAGGACAGAAAATACTATTCAAATATTTACTGGAATTGAAAACATAACAACAAAGCAAGACTTTTAAAATAGCATTAAACCTCAATATCAGCACATGTAGGTGTTTTGCAGAGGTGAAATGCATGTAGGCTCACAGCACTGTTTAGTCACAAAGAGTTATATTGCCTCATTTTCTGCAGAGCTGGAAAGTAAACACAATTCTCTAATCTTTTACTATCATAAGGCATCTTTTAATCTTTTAGTATCATAAGGCATTATTCTGCTATTATAACCAGAAACATACATTACAATCAATTCTGGGGAATTACTTACAGCCAAATGAGTACAAAAGGAGAAACATGTAGGAAGAAAGAAAGAGAGTTACCATGGAAAAAAGATCCTGAAAGAGACAGACATAAGATACTTAATACAACTTCCCAGTGCAATATGGTAGAAAGAAAAACTTACCTACAAGCTACAGCACATTAGGTCATAGGGAAGAGAGGTTGTATAACCCTGTCTGTAGGGTTCTGGTAAGACCATCACTAAAAATATTTTTGGTTTCGAGCAACTTGCTATAAAGGTGATAGTGCCAAACTGGAACAGACTCAGGTAACAACAAAACAATTATTAAATGACTGGATTTATGAGGAAACATAAAGCAGCTAAATATATACATAACTTGGCTATGAGATATCTAAAGGGAGACATTCCTTGTCTGTTAGTACAGTATTCTAAAACTTAAATGCCAAAGAGGCTGAAATCACATGAATTATTTAGTGAGATATTAACAGGATGTAGTTATGGCTAATGAAATAGTCTCCAGTCATGGTGCTTGAGAAAGGGCTGGCCCTCAATCATGTGATGCAGCAAGTTACTGCCATGCTACTGCTGCTGGTTTATTGAGAGTACATGTATGTACTACATGTATGTATGTGTGGGCCAGGGAGGAGAAAGTCAGGCATTAGAGGCAATTTCACTCAAAAATTAATTTGTGGCTAATGACATGCAGTTTACACTCTGGGTGTACAAACAGCATGATTAATAAATCTAAACTCTCCAAATCCTTGTAGAAACAAAATGTTTGGTGTAAGGACTACAGCATCTAGCTATCAAAAATTGGAAGTTTTTGTGCAGGTTACACATTCATTGCAAACTCCAGTATTAGCCTTTCTGTTACTGGTTTACATCTGCAGAAAGTGCATATGCAGTACAACTAGATAAATTTAAACTGCTCAGTGGATTTAAAAGAATGTAATATCCTGCCTACTGGATTTTCCAGCATGAGGGAGAAACCTCCAGCGGTTTTTCTTTTGTTTCCATGTGAGATGCATGAAACTACTCAAACACAGAGACCCCAAACTCACTTGATCTCCTTCATTCCCTGGCAAAAAGCATATAAAAACTTTGCAGATCTTTGGTTCTCCTAAAAAATAGACTTCATCCAGTTCCACTGTGCTGTTACAGTTTTTATCTATGGTGTTTTTTATGGAAGTTGCCAAACAACATCTGTGTTGCTCATGAAAAACAAATGAAAATGTTTTCAATTTGTTTAGATCAGCACAAAAATATATTTTCATGTTAAATTGTTCCTGTTCTAGCAGCTATCTGATGAAGAATTTACTCACAAACACATGAGTCAGAATTTCTCCTGGCATTTTGCTGCCTTAGGTAAAATACCAGCCCAAATACCCATTCAATTTTTTATCATGTTTGACAAGTTAATTTAAGAGTTCTTTCTATTCAGTCAGAATTTTGTGAGATAATTTCTGGTTTTTATATTGTTGTGCTTTCTGCTCTATCCTATTGTCTTCAATCAGCCTCATGCTTCAGCATGTCTCTTTGGTCATGTTAGACTTATTTACTAAGGATTTTTAAATTAATTTTGCCATTGAGCATCTCTTCATGCATTTTCTGTCTTTTCCTTCTCATGTACTGTTTTACTGAAATCCCATATCAACTGGTCCAAGCCATCCCAGATGTCACACTTGCCACCTAAAGAGCCTTCAGGCTCATGAGTGCACATACCCTGGAAGGGAAAGTGCCCTTGAAAGAGCACCTTGGTACTGTTATGGCCTGCAGTGGGGAAGAAAAGTATAAAGATAGCTAAAGAGGGAGAAAGGGCATTGGTTTCAACTGCAAAAATTTCCCTTATTCTGTTTTTATGTGATTCTAATGATTAGCGTATTTTAGTATCTGTGGTTTTTCCTTACTATTTTTGAAATGCTGCCTCCCCAAATCTGAAAGCAGAGAAGACCTTGCAGTCCAATCTGTCAGGGCTGGGGCGGATGAGCACTCTGTCCTTCACTTATAAATAGGCAGGAAGGACCATCCAGATAAGTTTCCTGACCTTGGTTCTGCAGGATTAGCTCAGACATGACTGATACAGATCCTAGACACACAAATATTCCAATGTGTGGAATGTAGAATATACACAAATGTTGTATTTTGGAGCAGGTTTGAATTAGATTTTGGCAGAAAAACTCTGTCTGGTCCCCAAGGATTTCAGTTCAGCAAAAGAACTTAGGTTCCTGATCTAGAAGATGAGGGAGTGAGACAGGTGTGACAGCACAGAGCTTTGTTGTTAAGCCCTATTTTAAACTTCAGGTCAAAGGCCTAAAATTCACATGTCCTTAGAACAAAGGACCTTTCCAAGCTGCCCCAAAAAGCGGCAGCTCCTGCAATTCCTGCAAAATGGTCAGAAACAGACAAATCTCACCAGAAATATGCTCCTTTCCTGTCCTTTCATGAGAATTCTCCCTTATGAAACCTGTCAAACTGAAGTAACCATTTGCAATAGATCTCCACAAAGAGCTCAAGTTTGCATTAAGATTCAGGAACATTTCAAAGAACAGGAGGTAGGATACACATACAATATACATTTATGCACATGCATATACATTTATATATTCATAGGAATGCACAATATACATGTATTAAACCTTTTGAGTACTGATATTTGTTAAGAGAGTGTAGTTTGAAATTCAAGAAGATGGTACATTCAGTCAGGATTCTTCTCTTGATGTTTTGCCCTGCTTGTTTCCAAGGATAATTTCTCCCAGTTTGCCTTCTACTGTTTTCAGCAAATGTATTTAAGAAGATGTCTTGTGTGAAAGTGAGACCTTAAAATCGTCACACAACCTTATTCCGACTGTCTAGGGAAACTCTGAAACCTGATGCATGAGAAATAGTATGCAAACTGATTATACAGAAACTGGAAAAATACCCAGGAGTTTGGGAGTGTAGGCATATTTTCCAAGCACCATGGAGGCACTTAACCATGGTTTAGATGGAATGTGTTACCCCTTGATTTAGTTTAAGAAAAATACTCAAGAAAATGTGAGGCCTCCCCAGGACACACTAATTTTGGTTTTGCAGTTGCAGCTGTCCACAGAGATTAAGGAACTTGGATCAGTTCCAACCTTCATTTACACATGTTGAAATAGCAAAATCCTGTTTGCAGTATCACGTGATGGTGCCTTTTAATAAATGCACAAATTTGCATCCTAACTGTTGGCATTGAGGTGGGGATAGAAATAATAGAGGAACATAGGCAATATTATACTTCCTTCCTGTTTCTAATTTAGCTGTTACAGTAAACTTTGAACATGAAAGTGCATATATGACTCTCATTTCAATATAAGACCTGGATCCTAAACACTGCATCCAGCTGAGCAGATTCCTGCAGCCTCCAGAAGCCCATGAGACTGACAGGAACACTCCAAACAGTCAAGGGTGTGATTTTGTATCATTCTCCACAGCATAATAAATGAGGCACAGCTATTTTAAGCATTCAGAAGAAATAATTCACCATACAACTCCTAATACATCTCAAGGGAAAAGAATACAGCAAGAGCACTGGACCTGTTGATTTTGCCAATGTGGATAAACTTTGCTCATGAAAAAACTCTGCTGTCCTCAGTAGGAGGGAAGGACCCTGCAGCAGCTGAAGAATGCAAGAGATGTTTCAGAAAACATTTTCATTGTTAGTGGTGTTCAAGCTGTGTTAAAAACCCTGTATTATGAAAAACCAAATAAATGTCCCAATTAAAACTTCACCAGGCACAAATCTTTGTTGAATCTATTACCAAAAAACAACCATTTAGAGGTCAGCTGTGGAAAGAAACGGTTCCTTGCTACTGTTCCCAAACATGCCTGCAACAAAACAGGGTGTGTATAAAACATTTTTCTGCTTACCAGCAGGTACCATCAAGTACTAAATTCTCAGCACTGTTAATGACATCACCAGGGACCATGACTTAGGTCAACAGCTTGGCAGGAGATGCTGGCAAATGTTAAATCAACACCAATCAAAACTGGAAAACCAACATGCTTTCTACCATCAAATTTTAAAGAGAACTTATTGTCCCTCAAACACAGCAGCAGGTTAAATAGAAAAGTAGACATGTTTATGGTTTCAGATTTACAGCAGGACTTATAAAGACCTTATTACTCAGAATCTAGTCTGCTGCCCTAGAAACCAAGAATGTTACTTTGTTGAGAAGAAGGATCTGTTGACACAAATGTCTTGCTTAGGCTTGCCATTGTGGTTAACCAAAATACATTTACTAGTGAGAAGGTAAATAAAAGCAAACAACATGCCTCTTATACCACAATACAGTAAGGTTCAAATTGACCAAGCTTAATGCTATGACATAAATATGCTTAATGTTTATGGAATTTTTCTAGGAGTTGTTTGCCCTGTTGGGCTTAACATCTTACATGAGACCTACTGAATGGGAATGTGTTTTCGGCATTACGCATACTTAAAGACTTCGTCAAAAATATTCAGAGGAGCTACCATGAATACCACAGTTAACCACTGCTGCAAATAAAATGGGTCATGGTTTACTCTTAGATTAACATGAATAAATCAATCTTGTCCCATGTAGTATATGTACACAGAAAATTAATTGACAAATAAAGTGATAACACTATCGAAACCAGGGCTGTATAAATATAAATCAACTGCACAGACTGCACCAAAAAAAACACAGTATCTCTTTAATCTGTAAGAGAACAGAGAAAGTGGGAAATCCAAAATGTCTGAGCTTCTGTTCAGGGACACAGGGTCTTGCACGGCTGCTTCCCTAGTAAGTAAGCAAAAGCATTCCCAGCATCATCTGATGCTAATGGAGAAACTCCAAGACACAAAAAGCTGGATGGCCAGTCTTAGATTGCCCTGCTGCCATACAATAAACTCCTTATTTTTGTCTTCCTCCTATACAGAAGAAAGACAGAAAGAGTGAGAGGGAAACTACTGAGAAGAAAATAATGCCATTTCAGTACACAGTCTCAGACTGATACAGGTTGGTCTGCAAGTCAAAAAATCTTGAAAGGCACTTCCTTTTCATCTGAATTTGGGTTTTGTTAAATTCGTGCTTTAAGGCTCATTAAATCTATTTATAGAATTAAGCTTGAAGTCATAAAAAAGAAAGTAGAAGACCAGCTTCCAATGGCTTTAAAAAACATCTGTTATTAAGTCTTGCTCCTAGAACATATCTATATAAGTAGAGATTTAGCATTAAAATGAATTTATTTTCTCAGTACATCTCTGAGCAAGACTGAAGCCTCACATCAGAAGTATTACAATTAATATGAAAACAAATAACGGTCAGCAGTTGTTGAAGAAATGAAGGAAAAAAGAAAAAAAGGTGAAAGGATTAAGACCGTGTGATGGCACAGTAAGGCTGTAGCTTACACTGAGTCACAAATCAGCATGGAAAGGGCAAATTTTGCTCAGAGATCACAGATTCCTTCAGGGAAGATCCCCACAGTGCAGCTGTAATTTGTGACAGTACCACAAAACCACTCAGGGGAATAATGCTGTCAAGTAGTAGAAGTTTTCCACCTCCACTGAAAAAGCCCCAGGCTCTGATTTCCACGGCTTCTCCCTGCCTTTTCTGGCATTTTTCTTTCTTGGTGATGGCAAAGGAAGCACAATATTTCCAGTCACTCTATATTTAACAATATTGTGCAAAAGCTTGTGAGACGGCGTTTCTAACATTACATTCTAAGAGAAGGAGGGCTCTGGAGTTGGTGAGACACTTGGTTGTGGAAGATCAGCCCTGCCCTGAGATACCATTCTCCTATAACTCTCATATTTAGACAAAGCACTGTAAACACTCCTTGCCCTCACCATCACCAAGTAAACCAGACTCAGTTCTGTTAGAAATGCTGGCACGGCTGGGAATTGTATGTGAGCTAAAGCCTGATAACTTCTGGAAAGCCTCCAAGAAGGAATTACATGGTTGGCTGACCATGTCTGAGCACTCTGATTTCCAGTTGTACCTTTCCTCACTGTAAAGGTGACCATTTGACCCATGGAGTTTCTCTGTCAGTTGTTGCAAAAAATGAGGTAAGCTAGAAGGAGGGAGATAAAGGCAGTATTTACAGTAGTTGAACCATGTTTCCAGGGGGCTTTCCAAAGGACCATGATTTTGAACTCTATCCAGAATTATACAAGCTTTCCAACCTTCCAAAAATTCTGTTGCCAGAACACATTCATCAGCTACTCATCCACAGACCACCAGCAGTTGAATTCCTCTCCAATTTCACTAAGTTTCTCAGTAGGTCAATGTGATTGTAAGGTCACTCTCAACAGTTTTTGAAAAGCCATGGTGATCTGGGAAAGTTTTTGAGACACAGAAGAAAAGAAAAAATATCAGTCCTGTGTTTAAGAAGGGCAGTAAGGAGAATGTGGAGAACTACAGGCTACTCAGCTTCAACTAGTCCCTGAGAAGGTGAGGGAACAAAAACTTTTCTATGAAGGTCAGAATGTCTCAATTAAGGTGTATATATATACATATATATATCTCAGATAAAATAATAGCATGTAACTTCATTGATTCGGTATTTAACTCAGGAAGTCCTTAGCCACAACAATTCAAGGGTACAAAGTAATCTTTAGGAAAGATCAGTCTATGTAGATTATTCTTACACTCTCATCACAAACATCTGCAGAATCACAAAATCAAGGAGGTTGGAAAAGACTTCTCAGCTCATCAAGTCCAACCCATGACTGAACTCCAACATCCCAACGAGACCATGGCATGTCCAGTCTTCCCTTAAACACCTCCAGGAATGGTGAGTCCACCACCTTCCTAAGTGACCCATTCTAGTGTCTAATCACACTTTCTGTGAAGAAATTCTTCCTAATTTGCTGCTGCTTTCTGCCCCAGACATGAGAGCATGTCAAGTCTTATGTAGTTTATCCCTGTTTACAAGCCATCTCTCAACTGAAATAGGAAATGGCTTGCCAAGTTAATGCTCTGAGTTACTGTTCCTTGAAAAATGATAAATAGATAAAGATGAATCAAAATCTAATAAGTAAATTATAGCTCAAATTGATAACATCAGAGAGAAAAATTGAGCATTTGTGTACTGAGTTTGGAAAACAACAAAAAAAAAAAGTTAAAACATTTTCTTCCAAATTTTGGCCATATAATTTATTTTTTGAAATTTAAAATTACTCTTCCAAAAAATAGGGGTGTAGGTGTAGATTTTTCTGTAGTGTTCATACAGCAGAATAATCAATATGCTTTTAAAAATGTTTCTTCAGAGACCTTAATTTTGTTTTAATCCTGCAGGTAAAGTACCAACATCATCCTCTGTATACAGCGAGCAAAAGTTCTCTCATGCAAAGAAGTGGAGATGTGGATTGTAGGTGATAGTGCATGAGCATAAAACTTAATTTACTGTGGAGGTGAGGTGTTTGGGTGCAATGATTTTGGTTTATAAGACTTGTGATTTGGAAGTTAGTACAGATCATGATTTTCCTTTTTAAATGACTGGACGATGCACATTTCTAATATACAAATAGAGAACATTTGTTAAGTGAAAGACACCTTTAGGATATTGGTTACACTATCACTCACTGAGGGAGAAGAATTAATTTTAGGGAGAAAGATTAAACATTTGTAGAGGTAATAAACTGCAAAGGCAAGACCAGGTGGAACCCTTAGCATATTCTATAATAATAAGAGGGAATGCATGTGCACAGCCTGAAACTCTCCATACCAGCTAGATGGAAGGGTACCAGCCAGCCAGATGCCAGAAGGAGAGGTCTTTCTTTGTAGGTCAGCTATAGATTTTCTTCCATTTCTTCTGCTATGACCTTAAAAGCACTTTTACCTATGCTGGCTATTTTGTCTACCATGTGTGATGCTTTGATTTGCATTTTGTCTTGACTTGTCTTGGGATTATCATGATTGAAAGTAGGTAGAGAATGAAAATAATGGAGTAAATCAATAAAGCAAGACTCTGGAACATGTTAGTGTGTGTCCTAACTCCTGTGCACATCATAGAGGTAATACTGCATCCCCCATTTGGACTTTAATGGATAAGCTGAAAAGCAAGTAAGACAGGACAGGGAGTGGTGGTGGGAGCAGAATTGTCTTCCAGCTGACACTCAATGAACATTAAGGGTCCCAGACACAGTATTCCATTGGCCAGTTTAATTTTTGTTTTCCTCTGTTGGAAAAAATGGGAAATCCAAATTAATATTATTCCATCAAGAGAAAAATCAGGGGTTTTTTCATAACAACAGGGACTCTATCCAGCCACTGACTGAACATGACTCAGATTAACCAAGGTGCCACCCCTTAAAATAAATCTGTACCTAGTCTGAAGAACTTCCTTTTCAGCCTGAGTCAGAGAAAATACGTTTCAAGCCATGGCAGCATTACTGTTTCATAGCCATACAGCCCATTAACTCAATTACTAGCCTCCATTTTCTGCTACTCATTAAAATTCACAAAAAATATTTTTTTTTCATAAATGGCATTTTTTTTCATAAAACTTGTTGTAGTGCTGAAGTGTTATGTACCAAGAAGGTGCTTAATCCATTCACTACTTCATGTCTGTGCTCTGAAGACTGCAAGAGATTTGAGCTTTTTTCTTGGTACAATTAAACCTGGGTTGATATGCATGACTGTGAAAATGATTCCTTAACTGTTCTCACTTTTGTTTTGATATTACTCACATATTCCTGCATTAAACATGTGTAACAAAATCTGTTTTTCTTTTATTGTTTTTAAAGGGAGAAAAAAGTTAACCAATGTTGGAGCGAAGAATGTTTCAATTTTCATATGAATTTTTACTGATTTTTTATGCTTCTCGCAGCAGGAGGCAAGAGCACCACCAAGACAAATCAAATGCATTAATCAGGATGGAAAGTCTCAGCTCAGAAGCCCAAACACTCAGTACTGCTCTCCTGTGTTACCGGCAGATGTCTCTCTGTCAGCTTCTCCCTCTGTCTTTCCTCTGATCAAAAATCCCCATTTGAGTACTGTGCTGTGAAAGTATGCCTGGTATTTTTCATTGCACCTGCTAATTTATGTCTAAATCCAAGTGATTTTGGAAGAAATTCAAAGAAACTGGTTTGTCTAGATTATTTTAAAATGTAAAACAAGATTTATTTTTAAACAGTCAAACTACAGTAATTAATTCAACATTAGTTAGTCCATCTTCATCTTGAATGCCTATGTGGTATTTATGAATTAATGTAACAGATTAAGTACTAATTAATCAGAAGCACATCACAACTATTGATATAAAGAAAAACAGAGTTGACACAAAAGAAGAAAAAACCTACAATAACAATGATTCTGAATTTTGCATAATCTCAATGCACTTTCTCATTCTAAGAAAAAAAAAATCAGAATTATGACCAGAATGAAAATACCTTTCTCTCTTGTGCTAATTATCCTTATCAAAATTGCCTGAAATAAAAGCTGTTACTAACCAATAGCAGAAATATTTCTTTTTTTATAACATCTAAACTAAATAACTCCTCTTTTAGTTTAAAATTGTTCCTCTTTGTCCTGTTACTATCTGCTGATGTAAAAAGTCATTCTCCATCTTTTTAAAGTCCCCTTTAAGTATTGGATGGTAACAGTGAGGTTTCCCTGGAGCCCTTAATTCCAGCTCTCTCAGCCTCTCTTCGTTAGAAGAGTAGTTCCAGCCCTTGGATCATCTTCGTGGCCCTCCTCTGGGCCCAATTACAGCAGGTTAACATCTTTCTTGCATTGAGGACCTCACAGCTGGAATTGCAGAGTCATGGAATCCCTGAGGTCTGAAAAGGTGTGACCAATAGTGACCCATCACTGTCAGAGTTGCAGGTGCCCCATGGGGAGGCTGCAAAGGGATCATGACTTCTCTGAGTTGTTTCATTTCTGTCATTGCTCACATGACAGTGGCTGGGAGAGCTCAGAGGGCAGGGAACTCTACAGATGAGCAAAGGAGGAGTAAGCAGTGAAGATAAACAGAAAAATACGTAGAAAGAGGGGGTAGTACAGCATTTAATACATTGCTCTATTTCCTCATTCTAGGGGGCTAGAAAGGTGTCTGAGGGTGAATGTGAGTGAGAATGAATGTGAATTCAGCTCTTTACTCAAGGAGGAACCTGCCAGCCTCCAGGAGTTGAAGCCCACTGACCTTGAGATATTGCCTGATGCTGGAGATTCCACAGACAAGATGCTGAAATTTCCCATTGAAAAGTTTCCACCAGCTGAGGTTATTGTTGAAGGTAAACCTAGAGCTTCATATATGTAAGTTTGTGTAAAAAGAGGTGAATCAAGGGCCAAATAGCTTATCTTTTTGATACAAAAGGTAAGGGACAAAGCCAAAGAGGACAGGAAGGAAAAAAGGTCATGATAGAAAGAAAACAGAAGTTATGGAAGTAAATTAGCTGTAACTTGGAGAACACAGTTATAGTGAATGCCCTGTGTGGTATTGAGCTGAGGATAGCTTAGTGTGCTGTGACCACACTGATCTAACAAGAGTGAGGACATGAACCTCACTTTCAAAGTTTAGTGCCACTGTGGAGAAGGACCCCAGACCCCAGCACAACCTGAAGCCTCAACGGACACACAGGCTATTGCCCTAAATGATAACTAAGTACCTCTTGGACAATCCCAAAGAGATAGGCAATCTAAACTACAATAACAAGAGCTACAAGTCCCATTTAATTTCAGATTAGTTACAAAAATGACAAAAAAATCCACGTCTTTAAGGAATTTCAGGAAGAGTTCTCTCCATTCTCCGCAACATGCTGCAAACCACCAGAACACATCACTAAAGAAATAATCCAGGGAATTTCTTCATCAAAGCTTTGTTTTTGAAGACACTACATGAACATTTTAAAAATTGGCTTCAGATCATGAAAGAATTAGGTGTAGAAATTAAAGCTTCCTGGCATAACTCTTTAATGGAACACATCATTTATGGAACAACTGACCCTCATGTACTGGATTTTTGAAAACACTGTGTTTTCTCACACATTAACTCTTCTCTGTTTGAGCTAGTGCTATTCCCTGAACTGCTCTACCAAACAGGAATATTTTTTCTTTCAGATACTTTTTTAGCAAAATCAACTTGCCTTAGTCCACATCCAAGTGTCTCAGACACAGAAAACAGAATGGCAGCTCAAAGTGGAGAGGGTAAAACAGCAGAAAGACTTGGTTATAAACATGGCATATTTAGGAACTGTTAGAAGTAGCCTACACAGACATGGTTAAACTTACTAGCGTGTAATAACTTAGGAATTCAACAAGGTACAAAGAACAATGAAGCTCAGCATCTGAGAAAAATGATTTAGCATGGTACAGGAAAGAGGCAAGTTGCCAGTTACTGAACATTATGCATTGTTTTATTTTTCTCCCCCTGAGAAGCACCTCAGATTTAATTTCATTAGTTCTGACTGGTTCAGCTAAATAAAAATCAATCCAAACTCATTGTTCAAATGGAAATCACATCTATGATTTCAAATGTATTCATTAAATGAGTAGGTCCTTTTGCCTTCCTTTTCAAGTATCTAAACTCGAGTCCATTACAATTCTTTAAAGCCTTGTATCAGTGTGCTCCTTCTGCCTCTTGCTGAACACAACCTTTCCAGAGACTTACCTCCCAAAAGAACTCAATTCTGTCCAATCCTCACCATCTCCATGCACTCATTGCTTTAATTTTCCTCCTTCTTTTTGATTTGTACCTTTGTCTTCTGACAGCTTCCAAACTCACACCCCATATGCCTAGTAACATACAATACAATACTTCTGCATCACTACAGCTGTCAAAAGTGTAAGTCAGCACCTGTGTAAGCCCAAAAAAGTTGACTTCCATCCTACAGATATTTTTAAATAATGCCCTCCTTGAGCTCTTCCCAGTAACAAGTTGCTTCAGGACAGAAAAAAGTTATTCTTCTAAGGAAAAGCTGTCGTGTGAAAAGGCATTAACCCAGTGCATTTCTATCCAAAGTAGAAAGAATTTGACCCATTGTGACAAGGTGAACATTTCTACGGGAAAAAACAGCAATTCAACCTTAAAAAATCCATCTCATAACTTTAACAAAAATTGAAAGAAACACATAAATATGTATCTGCCTGAAAGCCATGATAAGGAGTTAAAATTTTTTGTATTTGGAAATGAACAGCTGAACAGAAGTGTTTACATTATGCTTATCTGGCTCATTTTCTTGTGTTAATAAGACTGACTTAGCACTGTTCTCTTGAATGCCAATTGTTATGCCACTTGTGAGTGATGTGCACTGAGCAGGACTGCACGGAAATAAGTGTAAGAGACTTAGGATTTGGGCATGTTGTAATCAGTGGCAGCCAAACAATCACAAAGGTCTTCTAAAGAAAGCAACCAGCCCTGAAGTGCAAAGGTATTATTGTTTTGTTTAATTAATTTAAATATTCACAGACCTCATAATCATGGTTTGGAAAGCTCATTTGTGGCAGGGACACATTTCACTAGACCAGGTTACTTAGAGCCCCATGCAGCCTGTCCTAGAGCACTGCCTGGGATGGGACATCCACAGCTTCTCTGGACAACCTGTGCCAATGCCTCACCACCCTCACAGTCCAGAATTTCCAGCCTAAACTTACTGTCCTTCAGTTTGAAGCCATTCCCCCTTGTCCTGCCACTCCGTACTCTCGTAAATATTTCCTCTCCATCATTCTTGCAGGCTCCCTTGGGTACCTGAAGGCCATGGCTTGGTGGCCTAACCCCTAAGTCTTTTCTTCTTCAGTCTGACCAATCCCAATTCTCTCAGCCTTTCCTCATAGGAGATGTGCTCCATCACACTGGTGCCTCCTCTGTGCTCACTCCAGCAGGTCCCTGTCCCTCCTGTGCAGGGACCCCAGATCTGGCTGCAGTGCTCCAGGTGGTCTCAGCAGAGCAGAGCAGAGGGGCAGAATCCCCTCCCTGCCCTGCTGCCCACGGGGCTCTGGATGCAGCCTGGGGTGGACTTGGCTTTAGAGAATTCGGTATGGACAGTGCATTTAGAAAGCTTTTCATGGCACATCTTTTGATTATTGATAAAAACTTAATAAAAAAGAGAGAAAAAGTGGTAAGTACTCCAAGGAATCTACTTTTAGAAAAGGAAATAAAACCTACATTTGTCAGTTTAAGAGCTCCCTCATTAAAACCACTGGATGACCAAACAAGGTAAAAGGAATCATAATTTTCATCTCTTCCATCACAGTCATCCCTTGATGAACAAACCATCACACTGTCACTCATGAGAGGTCTAAAGTACCCAAAGATATTTTCCTTCTTGCAGCACTGTGCAGTTGGTTAGTAGAAAATAGGTATTTGTATTATGTTGTCTCCTTGTCTTCTTTCTGTATCTTGTTCAAATTCCCCACCTAATTCACTTCTGCTTTGCTCTCTCTTTCTTCCCCACCAATATTACTACCACGTGTACAACCTTCTCACACAAGAGGTTGGGTTTGTTTTTTGGCCCTCCACACTAAGCACAAAAATGTAAAACCTGCAGTCCTCGGTATGTTACCAAAGGAAACAGTTTTATTTAAAATCGTGTTTTCGCCAAAATATTTTCAAAGTATCTGGAGAGGAGTCAAACCACAGTGGCTCTCAGTTGTATTTCCTTTTACTATTTCCTCAGGTACTCCCAGCACAGCACTAAGTAATTGGATAGTCTTAGAGGCAAAAAAAAAAAAAAAAAAAGGAATTATCCTCCTGGGGGCCTGTGGGGATGTATCCTTGAAATCCTTGCTTGTGTTAGTTGTTCCTGAAAACAGGAATCAAATATGACATATACAAAATATACTGATTATATTCAGCCCTTGTAATGCTGTTTCAAATGATCTTAACTTTTTAAAATTAGGAATCACAGATTGAAATTATCTGTCATTTTACTCTGTTTTGGTATTTAATCCTGCCTCTATTTCAGATTACTCTTTTCCCATAATACAGATACTATATTACAAGTTTATTACAAGTTTACATTACTTTCAGAGAATTAACAGTGCAGTGGGGGAAAAGTATCTAGTGCAGATAAGTTTGCTGAATTAATCATATAATTACATGCTGTAACAGCTATCATTCCATTTTACGTGCCATCGAACTAAATCTTGTTACATCCCAGACTTCAGCTTATATGGAAAACACAGCTGCAAGGCTTTTTGGTATAAGCCAAACACATATTCCTTGTGTACTGGGGGTCTTCCCACAGGCCACCTGTAGTCTATTATTTTTAAAGTTTACTTAATTCTTCTCAAGCTATTTGTGGTCTTGCTGACATCTCCAGAAGACTTACTTCACATCTCTCTTCAGAAGTGTTAAGATCTTGAGAACACAGACACTTCACTTTGAAAATAAGGATTCTGTCTGCTTCTCTTGATTGCTGCTGAATTCTCTCCCACTAAAACTGGTAAAAATGTTTTAAAGATGAAATAGGAAAAGGCTTTTTGTCCCATGCCTTCATTATCATCCTAGAAAACATGATGTGAATGAATTCTCACTGTTTTTCTTTCTCTGCGGGATCATACTTTCAGAGGGGAAGAGGGATATCAGGCATTGTTTGGTGAAGAGCACACGAGAGATTGGCTGAGGGAGCAGCAGAATAAACACGAATATCACAGCCCACATGATACAGAGTTTATGGCTAGCCCCAGAGGGATGTCTGTTGTAAGCAGTGCGTGCAGCTAGGGGCTTGTTGGATAGACTTTTCAGTGAGTCAATTGTTCCCCTACATCTTAGAGGAGCCAGTGTGAGCAGATGGACTGTAACGGGTTTGTAAAGAGGAGATGACAGTTCCCTGGAGTACACAGTGCTGCTATTCACTATATGGGCCCTACTGCAATAATGTCTTACAGCCCTTAATACTCTTCTCAAAGATTTTTCTTTTGAAAATGTACGTACATAAAAAACATATATACAGCTGGAGCAATGTCCAAAACACAGAACCTTTCACCTCAAGCTGGGATTCTCTCATCACTCAGTGTAACAGCACCCCTTTCCAAAAAGTGTTAGGAAGAATTACATACTCTGCAGTTTGAGTTGAAAGTCAATGTATTTACTCTTGGTGGGATGGAAACTGATATTATTCTGTTCCATCCCTGTGCTGCTTTTGGCTGAATAGAGTTAATTTTATTCATAGTAGCAGGTATGGAGCCGTGTTTTGGATTTGTGCTGAAAACAGTGTTGATAACACAGGCATGTTTTAGGTACTGTTGAGCAGAGCTTACACAGAGCCTTTTCTGCTCCTCACCCACCCCACCAGTGGGGAAGTTGGGGGTGCACAAGAAGCTGGGAGAGGACACAGCCAGGACAGCTGACCCCAGCTGACCAAAGGGATGTTCCATACTATAGGGCACTGTGATCAGCGTGCAAAGCTGGTGGTACTCGTAGGAAAGGGACGTGCTTGGAGTGATGGCATTTGTCTTTCCAAGCCACCATTCCCTGTGTGATGGAGCTCTGCTGTCCCAGGAGTGGTGGAACACCTGCCTGCCCATGCATGGACTTTGCTTACCCATAAACAGTTTTTATCTCAACCCACGAGTTTTCTCAGTTTTACTTTTCCAAATCTCTCCCATGTCCCGCCAGGCAAATAATTGAGTGGTTGTGTGGGGCAGATTTGCTGACTGGGGTTAAATTATGGCAACTGCCAAGTGGACAAAAAGTGCATGAGAGACAAATCTTTTCTCTGATTCAAACACTGCATTGCTGTGTACTGCTGATATCCTAATATGTCACAGTATCTTTGTGCTTCTGTGAGGTCTCTAGAGACAGATTTAGTTGCATCACTGAGAGCAGTGCCTGCTCTGAAAATTCATTTTGGATACATAAGGCAAGAAGTAGAAATCCATTATGGTCTTTTAATTTTTAAATCCTGGGATCATACAGAAGAATATTTCACTTTGTCTTTTCTTGCTATTAGGTTCATAACATAGATGAAGTTGCCCCTCTTAGAGAAGAGGCACAAGGACCTCCAAGGGACATTTTTCATTTGTTGTTCCAGAGAGAATAAATCATCTGTTGATTCTGATTTCCAAAATGAAGGTAAAAGACTTTCTGCCCACAATGACTTGGAGAAGTTACAGAGACAATGGCAATGGGGCTGAACTCTCTTGTGTAGTGGAAGGTTACAGAACAAAGATGTCAGCAAGATTAAGGTGTAACAGGTTCAGACTGGAGATTAGAAAAAGTTTTCCAAGGGACACCATTAGAGTACTGCAACAGGCTACTCAGAGGAAAGTTGGAATGTATGTCCTGGGAGGTTCTCAACATGGAAAATCAGGCACATCACTTCATAAGCTTTGGTGTAGAGTCCTCAGTATTGGTGGCAGCAGAAGTGGAAAAGCACTTTAACACAGATCTGTCTGTGCTTCGCTCCCTTCCAAGGTGTTGAGCAAATGGCTGCAATGAATGGTGTCTTATGGTTTGAATTGTGCTCTGTCTTTCTGTAAAGAAAGCAGGCTTCATAATCCCCATAACAATCCAATTTCCTGGGTTTTTTCCACTCATGCAGGGGCTATTTTTCCCAGGGATGAGAGAGTCTGTATTCCTTTAAAAGTGTTTATTCAAAAATTCTCCAGT
>WBND01001136.1:177070-197543 GCA_013398595.1 Tychaedon coryphoeus
AAATAATAAACTCCAAAGGCTATTTTTTTTACAATGAAGACATCAAGTGTTAACAATTGCAGGTCTGCTTCAAAGCTCTAACAAAAGTCTTAAAAACTTGTAAAACATTCATAATTTTTAAAGCCATTTGTTCATAACTGGAAAAAATAATTTCATTTCCATGTTTTCTCCTAAGATCATTTAGGTTGGGCTATAGTTGAAGTGCTGACCACAGTAAGAACCCCAGACATATAAAAGAGCCTGAGCAGTAATGCTATCTGCCAAAGACAACTATTAGTTTAAGGAGTTGTATGGTGAAAGCATGTCACACCACTTGCTGGGGTCAGACAAACTCACCCAATTTAAAGAAAGAGAGAAACCAACCATAACTTAACTAAAATGTTGAAGGCCTGGCAAAAGCCTCCTATCTTTTTTTTCTCTCCAATTAGAAGATAAGTAATACTTCTCCTTCCACCCTCAGGCCTACTAAAAATAGGATTGAAGCAAAATCGAAGTGATGTTTTCCTGTTAGTTGAGGAAATAATAATTTGAGTTGAGTAAAGAGCAAACTGGACCCAAAGAGCTGCTTACAGAGAGGCAATTCTGCTTCAGGTTCAGTCAATGTTGCTCTGAGGGTACAAAGCAATTATTCCCCTGGTACAGAAGTAAAAAGCAGTTATGTTTAAACACCATAAGTAAGCAGGAGATCTAAGTGCAGGCTAAGAGTTTTCTTCTTAGTCATTCAAGGGCTGATTTCTTCAAGCTTTATACGTTGATTTTGGCAATAAAAGTGGCCCAGTTTTTAGTTATCTGTACTTCTGTCACTGTTTTGAGTAAAAAGTGCTACCTGAGGATGTGTTACTAATAAAACAAGGACGTCTTTCTGTGCCTGAAGATAATCTGAATTAGTCTGACACATACATCAGGCAAATCCATTGCTTTAGGTCCATATATTCTTCTCTCTCTTGATATAAAACTCCTTTAATAGCTAGTTCAGTTGCTTTTCAAGCATATGGTTGAAATTGGCACCTTTTGAAGACACATTGTAAAAGATGTCTTTTAAGGACATCTTCTAAGGACTACTCTCTGCTGATTATAACTAGCTGCTGCCAGAGTTTTTCCTCAGCATTCTGTTATGCTGTACATTTCCATATTCAGTGTCTTTTGCTCTCAGACACTGGAAATCACAGAGTCAATAAACTAAACTGGCCATGCAGCCAGTCCAACAACCAATACAAAGGGGAAATACAGGATCTGACACTGATCAACCCAGTGCCTGAACTGACAAAGGCAGAACAGAGCTAATCACAGAGTTTGTAGGAAAGGGAAACAGAAGGAAAAACACTGAGGGAGATTCCTTTTGAGAAAGAGAGAAGAGGTGGAACATTTTTAGAGAGGACTCACTGTTCATTCAGGGAGAGAGATGGTACAAAAAACTTCTATTAGCCTTCAGGTTTACTATTATGTAAAGGTGAAAGGAAATAAGGTTAGGTAAACAGGCAAGCCATATTCACGGTTATCCTTATCCCAGCCCTTTCAGAAGGAAAAAGAATGGCTGAGTTAAAAAAGAAAAAAAAAAAAGAAAAAAAAAAAGAAGGAAAATAAGAAGGAAAATAAGTATAATCTGGGAATCTGTAGAAAATGTGTGATAGGAAGGTGGAGTTCACATACATGGCAGAAAACACTATCTGTGAAAAAGACAGGAACTACTTCCTCTTGGAGGGCTCCACTGCAGGATTGTCAGTGGAACAAGACTTTAGGAAAACTGAAACATTCTCATTCATATCTTAGCTACTGCCTCTTCAATTTGAACATGAGTTCTTTACAAATGGTCTAGTTTTATACACTGGTCCAAATATGCCATCATTGCCCTTTCATGTGGATTTATAGGACTTTATTGTTTAGTTTAAACATTTTGTGCGCTGTTTTCTTTGGTCAAAAAATCCAGTGTGTATTAGTAATTCTCATACACTTTTCTAAGGAGAATTTACAGAATTTTCCCATCAGAACAAAAAATATGACTGAGTTGGGGTTTTTCAGCAGGGAGAAGAGAAGGTTTCAGGGGCACCTTAGAAAAGCCTTCCACTGCCTGAAGGGGTCTACAAGAGAGCTGGAGACAGACTTCTTACTCCTTGTCCTAGTGGTGATAATCACCTGGCAATGGCTTTGAAGTGAAAGAGGGCAGGTTTAAATTAGATATTGAGAAGAAACTCTACCCTGTGAGGGTGGTGAAGCATTGGAACAGGCTGCCCAGAGAAACTGTGGATGCACCATCCCTGGAAGTGTTCAAGGCCAGGCTGGATGGGGCTCTGGCCAGTCTGGTCTAGGGGAAGCTGTCCCTGGCCATGGCAGGAGGGACTGGAACGAGATGATCTCTTCCAAACCATTCTAGGATTCTATGATACATTGCAATGATTTTCACCAGTTTGGGGCTTCACCCTATACTCTGGCCTAAAGCAGGACATTTTCCCCAATTTGTCTCTTCCTATTTCTGTGGCTGCTGATAATGTCATTGTCCTCTAAGGGACACATACATGAGCCAGAGCTGCTACTCATTTCAGAATTTGTCAAATGCCATCCTCCTCCCAAAGTCACAGATGAATACTGAGATACTGTTCATCAATTAAACAAAAAGCACTATTAAGTTGCCACTGAGAGAGCTATCTAATATAACAGGAACTGGAAGCAGAAGAAACAATCTAAGGGATAAGAGTCTGAATGATGGCAGCTGGAACCTACTTTTTTACCAAGGTTTAATTTCCTTAGCTGAAAGCACACCACAGCTGGATGATCCACTCCAGGACATGGAATACATATTGAGATTGGTGTTTGAAATCCTGTGACCTTCCTGGGGAAATGGTGTCCATATAGTTATAAATATCTCAGATCAAGTGATTAAACTCCCAATATTACACTGGCACAGATGCATTCAGCTGGTTTGTACTTACTAATGCCCAGATGCAGCAGTCACAAGTGCAGTAGAAAGATGAGCAATAAATGGAACTGTGGCTGCTAGTCTTCACATTTTGGGCTGATTTCTTCAAGCTTTATACATGAATTTTGACAATAAAGGTGGTCCAGTTTGTAGTTATCTGTACTTCTGTTTTCTTTTTATGTAGATCTGCTGCCTTTGACAGACTCATGCTTGAGCAAAACCAGAACACAATGTGAAACATGGATAAACTATCTACTTCTGACCTGCCCGAGGTCATCAAACAAAACCAAAATACATCTCACAGAATTTCCATCTGGAAGCATGAGTTGGCTGGGCTGAATGCACAAACTCTGTCAAGCCTTCCCTTAAGTCTCGCCAGGATATTAACTTTGAAATAAAGCCTAGTTTTTTGGAGTTCTGTTTTGAAGATTTCTGCCCTATTCAGAATGTCTGACTTGCCATTATTTTAAGAAAGAGGTAAGAGCCAAAGAATGGAATTTGGAAATACATGTGTCATCAGCTCAATTATATTGTTGTCTAGAAACAAGTCATGGTAGCACATAAAACTAATTTATGGTTACAGTTACATGCATGAGACAGTCATAATACCTTTGCTCTACCCACCTAGTGACTATGGCCACTAGAAGTACATTCACTCCACATAAAATCAACTATTGGTGACCCTCTGTAAACCCCATTTCTGCACCCTGCCTTAATACAACAACAAAAAAACAGATCTGTAGGGCCACGGGGAAAGTTTCAGAGAGCTCTCCTTGTAATAAAAGTTTCTACAATCTCATCCCAAGTTGCCACATACAGGGTCACATTCCTGCTATATAAAAAATTTACCACCTGGTTTTAAACCACTAGAAATTGGGGAAATTATTCAGATCCAATATCAACAGTGCTCAACCTGGCCAACAGCAGTATCATACAACAAGAATCATGAAATGGCTTGATCCAGTGTCTACCTAAGTGAATAGAAAACTTTCTATGGGTTTGAGGAAGAGCTGGTTGGGAAAAGGAAGAGATGCCCAACACTGATTTCAATACTAACATGGCTAGGTAAATTGTCAGACTTTAAGTTATAAAACTTCATGTTTCTGTAGAGAGGACATGTAGTTTAGTGACTAAACAGCTTCATTTCTTTTAGATTCCTAATAGCATCAAAACAGTTTTTGGATGAAGACAAAACACATGCACAGACACAGACAAGAAAACATGTCACAATATTTAGGCTAAAACCTTCAGTTTTTGGAAAATACTAATTTTTAGATTTTTTTTTCTGATTGGTTTTCCAGTGCTCTTTGGGAAATGAGATCTTCTATGGCTTTTATTTTGCTCTCTGATTCATCACTTTGAAACACTGATCATGTCTGGATTGTTGAAAAGCACGGTGTTTAAAAAAAAAAAAGTTTTGCCTGAGAATCTCAAACTGTGTGTTCTCTGCCCACATATGGATGGACACATTTTTTATACTCAGTGCTAAAGAAATATTTAACCAACCCCTTTACTCAACCAAGCTCATCCAAGTTAGCGGAAGTGAAGCCACTCACTCCTGACCAACCAACTTCTGTTCATTTCAAGGATATTATGTGTTAGCTGTATTCAGATTAAAATATCAGCTAGAAAAAGATATGACATTATCAAAGTTAACAAGAAACAAGAGATTAATTTGACTGATTTAGGGGATGTAGGCTGGCAACACATCAAGAAAGCTCTTCCCTGAAAAGGTATTATTGACTGGTGAGCAAGGATGAGTAACATGACTACACACTTATGTGATTGTTAAGAATTTGTTACAAGATGCCATCACCTTCCTAGCTGCTGTTGTTAGTGAGTCCAGAGCAGCAGTGATTCTACAAGACCCCAGGCTTTTTCTGTAAGCAGCCAAATACCTGTACAACCAGAAAGGAGAGCCAACGTTTTTCTACACACACCATAAGCAAGTAGGCCATTGGTGGCTCATTCATGAGCAACAGCATGGGAACCTCTCAGAATGTGTGCAAACAATCAGCCCGAATAGAGAATCCAGAGCAGTGCAGCTGCATGATAGCTCTGTGTGTGAAAAGTCAGCACGTGTGTCACTGCTGATGGAAGAGAGCAATGTCCATTCAGTCCCTCTGGAAAACTCGTGCCAAGAGTTTTGTGTCAATACAACATAATTAAGTGCATCAATGTGATGATCTGGCCCATTCACTAGCAAATAAATTATTTCTATGAGATGAGAAGAAAACAGGTGTGCATTGCTAAACTCTGGGAGTATCCTCCCTAACTCTGCATCATCAAATCATCAAACCAAGCAATTGTTCAGAGCTTGCCCAAGTCATACACAGGGAAAACTATAGCAAACAACGCTTTTCAGACCTTCATGCTATGCATAACAGACACATTCTGCATGGTAGGAATAAAAAGTTTTATCTGTCATCTGCTCAGTTCAGTGGTTACTGTAATGTTTCTCCTCTCAGCAGCATATCTGATCCAAACAATTATCTGGAAGAGTATTTGAGTTAGACCTGAATCCATCAGGATCCATCCAACAAGGTTCTTTCTGTATTCTAAGCCCATGCTTCCTTGGGAGCACCTTGGAAGAGGATGCTAATATGCTTGTACATTGTTATTCCATCAGCTTATTAGTCCTTTGCTTTCAGTTTACTATGTCTTTCCAAATTCCGGAAGTTCAAAGTAGGCATTATTTATGAGTTCTTAGACTGGGATTCATGACACCTATTTTTAGTTTTAAAAGTGAGCAGATTGTCTAAGCTGGCCATCCATACTCCTCCAGAGGGAGAAGCAAAGACCTCCAAAAAGCAACTCAATCCAGTAAAAAATGGATGCCTAAAATAAACACAATGAATCACCCTCCAGAAATCTCTATTGTTCTGATAGTAGGGGAAGCTTGGTAAACTAGACTACAAACCTAATTCTGTCTAAAGTTATCCGAGTTTCTTAGAAACATTTTTCCCTAATTTAAACTGTCCATTATGAGTATATTGTAACTTGGGGAAAAGTCTTGCTGGTAACTTTAAAAAGCCACTGAAAGAGATGAAAAACTGCACCTGCTGTATTAAAACATAAATCACCTTACTCTTACAAATTATTCAAGAGCAAATAGACCAGCCAAAAAAAAATAACATAGCAGGTACAGAATTTCTACCACGGCATGCTGGATGTTCTAAGTTTACATGAGCCCAAAGGGAGACTGCAAAAGTTCAAGGCAGAGGAGTCCATGAAGGTTACATGAAGGTGTATATATGCATACACCACATCTTCAGGAAGCCACATGTTGTGACAGAGTGGCACATTACCCTACATAAACACATCTGCTTCTGGCCACTGCTGAAGAGAGTGCATAGGACTTAGATGACATTGGTCTGAGTAAACCTGCTCAGATCACAGATTCTCATGCATCTACTAGGCCCCATTACCAGTGTCTTCTTCACAAATTTACTGGCTAGGGATTAACACATTTGAAGATCAGTGATCTAAACTAAATTTAAACACTTGCCAATTAGCATCATCTATCAATAAAGTTTCATCTCAGTTAATTATTTAGACCGAAGCTCTTCCTGAAACTATACCCATAAAACTGGCAATGATAATTGCCTATTTCATTGACTCTGTAAATGCTTTTGGACTTCTGTTCACCCCTGATTATACTTAGAAGCTGAACACTTCTTTCTACTCAGTCTTTCTCTATCATCCATTCTTTTTTTTTTTTTTAAGGAACTCTAGTAAGTTCAGATGCACTATGAAGACTGACTCTACTATTTCTGTTGTTCAACCTACTAAAAAGCCACATGAAACAAGGAAAAACTTACAGCTTTTATGTGGTCACTGCCACACTGAGCCAAACCAACTTTTTGGTATCTTTGGACTCTAAGCATCTGGGTTTTAGCTTTACATCCTGTAAAGGAGAGTGGTAATATCACAGGATGCAGACAGGAAAAATAGGAGCAAAACAAAACTTGAAATGCAAAAAATTCTGAACCAAAATTTTCAGACTGCAATGGCCTTATTAGGTGATTGTTTGAGTTAGTTTTCAGTAGAAGTTGAGGGATGGTGCAACAGTTGTGAGCTGTATTACTGGGGAATGTGGGGTGTTTCACTTTTCCTCTCCAGACTGAGAATTCATCACAAATAGGCTCACAAGGATTTAAGTAGCTGTGGGTATCAGAGGTTCCCACTAGTTTGGATTAGGAAGATAGCTTGCCCCTCACTTCACACTGTGATCTGCAACCACACAGTACCACGTCTGTAAGATCACTGACATCAAGTTACTCTCAAGTAACTTGATATACCTCCAAATGGAACCAGAAACCACAAAAAAAAGAAAGGGGAAACAAAATGGTAACAGGTCATGTCTGGATATGATCTTTGTGCAAGCTGGAAGTCATCTGAACAGGTCAAGGATGGTTGATTTTTTTTTGTTTACTCACTATTGTAATAGAAGATCAAGGGCACATCTGACAAAATTGAAAGAAAGTCTTTTAGAGCTGTTGAAGGCGAGAAATATATAAAAATAAGCTCTTTTTTCAATAATAATCCCTTAAGAATTATTAACCTGTTACAGGAGAAACTGAAGGAGAAAGCCACTATAGAACTCATAGAAAGTTTAAGCATTATGAGAATCATACAAATACCTTCTCTTGCACAAAACATGATTAAATTTTTTGATTTTTCAATTAAATCCTCATTCCTCAGTGAATAAGCAACCTCCAAGAAATACAGTCTAGAAGTTGCCCTTTGGGTATGTTTTACCATAATTTTCTATTCATGATTTTCTTGTAGATTCTCCTCTAGATATTGCTCATGGATATCTCTGGAGGTAAGATACAGGATTTTGTAATTTTATATGCGTTCTGAGAGGCTCCTGCCAAAAATCCTTAACAAATTATTCAGATTCTTATCAACTATGAACTTGATTTAACACCTGTAAAGACTGTTAAAAGTGTAATGGCAGTCTTCCTGAGAAAAAGTCCTGTTGCAGTAAATACTAAAATCTATTTGAAAAGTGCTAAAAATGAAAAAAGAAATTCTTCACTTGCTTTTCCATATCATTCCTAACTGTATTAGAAACTATCTAATTAGACTACACAATTTGTGTGAATGATTTGATCTTTAAGAGCTATTTCTATGCAAGAGAAGCTCTTAAATTTAACTCACCAGTAAGACAAGACAAAATTTTAGAATTTACTCAGTATTAGATTTAAAACACATCTAAGAGAACATGAGATAAACTAAATTAAGTACAAGAAGCAGTACATTCAAAATAACAGAGCTGAATGGCACCTTCTTTAAGGGGTTTGGGAGGCCTGAGATGGTATTCTGCATCCAATTTAAAAAAGAGAAACATAAAACATAAAACATAAAACAACACTTTTGAAAGATATGGATTACCTGGGAGAATAGAATAAAGAGTATTAAAAAAGAGAAGTTACAGAGAAGCTTGAGGACTTAACTTTCTTTAGAAGAAAGAAGACCAAGAAGGACATGATTGCTGCCCTCCAATGTACAGGAGACTGTAAACAGATTCACAGGATCATAGAATCACAAAATGGTTTGGGTTAGAAGGGACCTTAGAGTCCCTTGTGTTCCAAACCCCTGCCATGGACAGGGACACCTTCCACCAGACCAGGCTGCTCCAAGCCCTGTCCAGCCTGGCTTGGACAGTGCCAGGGATGGGGCACCCACAGCCTCTCTGGGCAACCTGTGCCATGGCCTCACCATCCTCTGAGTAAGGAACTTCTTCCTAATATCTAATCTAAGTCTACCCTCTTTCAAATAAAATGATGCCTCATTGTTCTCTTTAGCACTTTTATCACTTTGTCATACACTCCTAGGCAGATGAATCCCAAGGGAAGACTCCTTGTTCTTAGTGGGAAATCCCAGTAGGCTGTGCCAAGGAGGACTAAAGAGAATTTAAGACATGAAAAAATCAAGTGCCTGTAGGTACACTGGAAAAATTGTAGCATACCACACAAGCAGCTTTTGTAATTCTCAAACCTGGTATGTATTCTTCATTCAAAACTAACATGACACAGACGCCAAAACCTACATTGTTTTCTGTGCTGATTTATATTGTGGTTAAAATAGAGAAAGTGCCTACATTTTCATACAAAATATTGAATTCATATACAAAATCTCCTTTTTTTGTCTTTTTAGTTAGTGAAAAGCAAGGCTTTCTGGGATGTTTTAAAGATGTAATCCAGCCACTTTAGGGACAGACAGTAAGGACCACTCAGCTGTCTTAGCTGGAAACGAAATGGAAAGGCTTAAAAGACAAAGGATGAAGATTCAGTGGCAGAAGCTGCTGCATTATCATAGGCCAATTTCAATGTTTAACATCATATTTCTGTTACCTTTCAAAATACTAAGATTTAAATAATTTGATTTTATTAAGAAAATATAGGTTTTCCATCACTTCTCAGTTGATTTAATTCTCAAACCTGGCTCTTCTTCTAATACACTTCTATTAAAACTGCATCAAAATCAGATCCATCTGACTTCCACAAAAAAAATATATTCTAAATCTTACTGAGTTAAGCAAGAATCTCTGCTATTCATAATAATGTGCAAGGAAGGACTGATGAGAAGAAAATTCTTTATCTCGTTCACTTTAATTCAGATTCTTCCAACAGTAACAGGGAAAAGCACTTCCCTTGGATTATTAAAGAAATAATAGTGAACTGAATTCTTTCCATGTCAGCCTTATTAGGAATTATTATTAAGATAATGATTTTTCAAGGAGAGACACAATGCTGTAAATACACCATACTAAGGCAAGACAAGCCACTGCTCACCTGAGAAAAGCAGCTGCTCATTTGTTCTATGACAGCTATGTCACTTTTGGGGTGTTTAGTTCCTCGCCATGATGATGCACTGCAGGTAAGATCTGGACCTGGGAGCAGCTCTACAAATGATTTGTGTAAAGGTGAAGGCATCAATGGCATTTCAGACAGCAAAAGTTGAGGAGTCGGGCAACAATTTCACATAGCAGGAACATATATAATTGCAAAAAGTTGCATAAGCTGTAAGAAAGGGTCAGACAGAAGTATGAAAGGTGTATACTAAAGTTACATGTATATATCCAGTTGAAAATTGTTGCAAAAAACTCAGAGATTCTTTCAGTTGGTAGGAACCTACAGAGACCATCTGCAGTCTAACTGCCTGGCCAGGCTGATAAAAGTTAAAGTTTGCAATTCAAGGCATTGTCCAAATGCCTCTTAACACTGATAGATTGGAAATATTGACATCTTCAATACTGGAAGCCTCTTCCAGTATTTCACCATACCATTTTCAGTGAAATTGCTTTATTTTCCAGTATCTGTATTTATCTGCACACTAGAACCCATGATGACTTGGTACATTTAATCAACTTCCCAATGTGCTCATTGTACATATACACCACTAATAAATGGTCTGTAAATAAATTAGGACAAGCAGCATGTTTAAACTTTGACTTAGAGAAAGCATTTAAAATGCAACAAAACTATAGTTTTGGTATTTGACTGAAATTCTTAAACTTTGCACATCCTTCAATATCCCTTCTCCAGTCACATTAGTATTGAGTACCTTGAAAGTTGGCAAATACGAATGGGAATAGAGTGGAATAGAGTGGAATAGAGTGGAATAGAGTGGAATAGAGTGGAATAGAGTGTTCATGGAGCTTTGTAGGGCACAATCAACTCTTTAAGCTTTCTGCCTTGTGTACAGCCAGGTCAGGGGCAAATTACATCATGGGTTTGCACTAAAATATCTGTTTTAGAATACTTGTAACTGCATCCCCCTTTTTACATAGACTTAATGACAACAGAACTAAGAGGTGGCCATTCCATGTAATTCTGTAATTTTGAAATGGTTGTTGGAAGATAAAGAAGTCTAGCCAAAATAAATTATTATCTCCAGAGGTGAAGCAAATGAATGAATTAACTTGTAATGGTTCTCTAAGGTTCCTCTGAATTCCATGAGTTCTCTGTTCAGCTGTTATGGTGAGGGCATTCAACTATCCACAGTCAGAAGGTAAGGAAGGTACTAAGGGCTTGATTCTGCAAAGGCTGAATTATAAAATTATGCATGTTTTTGGAATCCCAGGAATGTGCAAAGATTTAGAATTTATACTTCTTGGATTACATTTTCAACCCAATTAAATCTGACTGTGCCAGATGCAGTAGCTGAAATTATAGATTTGGAACAGCTATTTGGAGAATGTTCCAAAGTAGATGTAAATCAAGCACCATGATTATTTTTAAATGAACCAAGAAGCAATTTGTTTTGTTTAACAGAAGTTTTTTAATACCACAAATTCTTGCATATTTGCATGTGTGTTAGCTGGGGTCTGGATTACATCTACATTGCAAAATAAAGGACCCAGGAAAGAGCAGAAGTGTGGAGAGATTGTGAGAGATCACTGCTCTTCCCCTGTCACAGGACAGGCTAGGAATGCAGTATGAATTGCACAGCATGTGCAGATGTACAGCTGAAGTTCATTCAGATTATTCAAAACCTGTGGAGATCTGAGGCTGATAATAAGCATTTTGAACAACTCTGCTTCTGCAAGACCTACCATGCTTCACCAAGCTCAGTCCTGGTACCTAACCCCTCCACACTAATTCACTCATCCTGTGGAAGTCAGAAGGCAAAAATAAGAGTGAATGTGTTAAGATTATTTTCATACTTACTATTGTTGACAGAACTGGGCTGTCTTATCACTGTAGCAACCATTTTCCTAAAGGAACCAGGAGTTATGCTCTGTCACTTAGGTAAACATATTCATAGCCTTCAGCAAGACTCTGTTTGTGGAAAACACAGTTTGTCTCTGTTTCTGTTATCCCAGCTTCAGAAAGCAGATAACATGTTGGAAAATCCTGAAAGACATTTTAAATTAATTGCAAACTAGTTCTGTATCAGCTTAAGTGGTATTTTCATTGCTGTTCTGGATACGAGAGGATTCACAAAGAAGGAAAGTTGTGAGAAAATCTGTTGGTTGTATTTGTCATAAGTTTGCATTTTCTTTTCAGCACTAGAATACAAAATTCCTGTGACAAGTGAATTAGTCAGGTAAAAAAACTACCTCAGTCAATGACTCAATCGTTCTGCGCAACTATGGGAGAAACAGTGAGAGAGAAGTAGAAACAATATTACCAGACTTTTAACAGCCTACTCACTGAACTGATGGCTTGAGCACAGATGCTTTAGGAGACCAGAATCCCCAAGGAAATCAAGGACTTACCATGACACCATTATTGCACAGTTTCAACTTCCAGTTGACAATCCCATGAAGTCATCCTTACAGCTGACAGAACTTGTTCTCAGGCATAGCCTATCACTGTGCATTTGTGTTGGTCACAAATCCAAAACACTGAAGCCTGTATCCTCCCATGCCATCTCTGTGGACTTTATTCTGTACATACCACAACCATAAACAAAACCAAAAAAATACCACCACCACCAACAATCAAAAAAAATCTTGAAAAAAACAAGAAACCCCCCCAGCCTAAATTAAAACAAACAAACCAAAACTCCCCCAAGAAAACAAGATCAAATCACCTACCCAAGAATCACCCAGAAAGGGAGATGTAAATATTTTCTTTTTCTAAAGCCAATATTATTACTACAGTCATGCTGGAGATAGAGATCCTAGGGGCACATATATCAGCAAATGTGTAAGAATTGTTCAACTGGGGAGAAAACAAACAAAGAAAACTAAGCATGGATGCCATCCAGCTGCCTTAAAGAACTGCCTAAACTATGCTTAAATGGGAATGCCTTGAAACAAAGATCCTTATTAATTTATTTAGCTTTTACAGATAATGCTCCTGTTCTTCTTTTTCCAAACTCTCTGAGGTAGGTAACAGTGGAAAAGAAAATGATGATTTTGCTCCTGTCATGAGCTTTTCCATCGGTTCTAAAGCTACAAACTATTCAGACTTAGTTTCCAAAACACTGCATCCAACAACTCCTTTACTTAGACTTCTAGGTAGCCTGTTTGTTTCTCAAATGCAAAGAACAAATTTGTTCTCAAACGGAAACACTTAGGTTAACAGATAAAGTTGTCCAGGAGGGCTGTTGAAACTGAGAAGACAGAAGGCAATGACTGACTCCTCTTGATGTAGCTACAACTTGACAAAAAATTATTTCACTCAGTCACAGAATTGTTGAAGTTGGAATAGATGTCTCAAAATCATCACAGTTCCTCAGAGCTTGTATCAAAGAAAATTCACTAAAAGCACTTACAGAGTCAGTTCTAGAAGATCCCTTGTGGTGATCCATCCAACACAGGTGTGAGCAGGCAGAACTTTTCACAGGAGCTAGCCAGAAGTACAGTTCCTAAAAAAACCCCAGTATTTATTGCAGGAAAGAGCTGACTCTGTTGACTGTACCTGGTAAGTCATGCTGCTTTCTGTAGAGCCTGACACACAGCCAAACGTCCATGAAGTCTTCAAGGTTTTCATGGAATCTTTGAATGGTTTGGGTTGGAATGGAACCTCTAAAGGTCATCTAGTTCAACCCCCCTGCAATCAGCTGGGACATCTTCAATTCAATCAGGTTGCTCAGAGCCCCAGGCACCCTGGCCTTGAACACTTCCACGGATGTGACATCCACAGCTTCCCTGGGCAACATGTGCCAGTGTTTCATTACCTCATAATAGAAAAATTCCTCCCTATTGCTAGTCTCAATCTACCTTCTTTTAGTGTAAAATCATTATCCTTTATCCTATTGCTACTGGCTCTGCTAAAATGTCTGTCCCTATCTTTCTTATAAACTCCGTTTAAGCACTGAAAGGCTGCAACAAATTCTCCCTGGAGGCTTCTCCTCTCCCAGCTGAACAATGCCAACTGTCAGCCTTTCCTCATAGGATATGTGCTCCAGCCCCTGTATCTCTTCTCTGTGCTCACTCCAGCAGGTCCCTGTCCCTGCTGTGCAGGGCCCCCAGCTCTGGCTGCAGTGCTCCAGGTGGTCTCAGCAGAGCAGAGCAGAGGGGCAGAATCCCCTCCCTGCCCTGCTGCCCACGGGGCTCTGGGCAATTTAGAGAGAAAGCTTTACAAGGAAGATATATCTTGCTCCTACACAGATGTTTCTGTGTAATGCTTCAAAACCAGCATTCCCAGGATTGGTAGAGCTCAGCCCAAACTGAAAATATCATCTATGGAATGGTACTGAACAGCCATATCCTCACATTGATGTGCATCCAACACACACTCATTCTGGTACAGAGGTTCTTTATTTTTAGTGTTCTTGAGTTACGGCTGATGTGGTGTTTGGGAGGTGGCTCAACAAAAATGCTTGTTACCTCAGGTACTAAATTTGGCAATTAGTCAAAGAGGGATGGAAAGAGAAATGGACCTTGAACCTCACTCTGCACCTTGTTGGCAATTAGGCTGGCAATTAGGGTTTCCATCCTCATGTGACAGCATTCCAGTTGTGCGCCCATCAGAATAAAGAGAAAGAGAGGCTGCTTGCTTTAGAACCAATTTAATCCCCAATCTGCTTTATTACAAGGGAGCTGATCTAGTACATTTAATGCACAAAATGACAAAAAAAACAACCCCAAAAACTCTTTGGAATGACTGATACATCTCTGAGCAGATTATTACCCATTTTCTTTTGCAGATGGCTATTGAAAGAAGTGAAACATCAAGTCCACAATCCAGCTGTGAGAGTTGGCATCAAGACATTCCAGCATAAATAGAGACAAAAATGCATAATGTCTAATTTCTTATTGAATTTACTGAGATTTTTGATGTCAGTGGGATGGTGAGATTCAGAACTGAGTCCACTAGTACTTCAGAAATAAGCCAGAATACTGAGACAAAACATCTATTTTTTTCACTGAAGCTTGATATATACAAAGATATTGAACTTTATTCAGATGCCTGAAAGATTAGATTTCTGATATTCAGTGGCATTCTGAATGACCATGAAAAGTGTTCCTTTCATCCAGTAATATGCATTCATACCATCCTCAGGAAAAACAGATAGTCCTATTCGTATCAGAACACAAACTCTGTGCCTAAAAATTAATTGGAATGCTTTGCAGAAATTGGGAAAAAGCCAGTAAAGAAAATAATTTGGTCGTTCATTCAATAATCCTTTTCTTAAATTTTAGTAAATACCAGCCTAGAAGGTGGGTGGTAATGTGTGGTTCTAAATCTCAGTGGCCAGTTATGTGCAAAGGTAAAGAAAACATGAAAAGAAGGCTGAAAAACACAGCAATTCACTATTGTATTTTATCACTGGATCATATTTTACTTAAATGCGCACAAAATGTTTCAAATTCTGAAGTTTAAAAAAATACTGCAGGAATCCCAGTGGGTGGGGGGGTTTCATAATAAGCTTATATAAGTGCCACCTTCTAATTTGGCAGCAATTTACCCACTGACCTCTCTCTGTACTTTTTTCCGTGTTGCCTGGAATGCCCCTGAGAGAAATACTTGTCTGCAAAATCTACCTGTGCAGTGAAGACTGAAAAAATGCACATCTTGGTATACACTTATTTTGTAAGTACTACTAAATGAAGAATAAAAGCTTTGAGCTTCATATGCATTATTACAGGAGGCAGCTTCAAGGATCTCATGTATTCAATTTTACTGATAGCTGACTGTTAGTATTTTTCTCTTTTTCTTGTTCTTTGCAGCTGGTAGCTCTGTTCCATCCTGTGTCATGCCCCCACACAGTTAAATTAATTTAAATTGTTCTGAATGTGATAAAGTGGAAATTGCTGTGATCCTAGCAAATGTAGCTTGAAAATCTCCTTGTGAAAATGAGCTGTGAGCTGAGTTTAGCATCCATCTCAATTTTTGGTGTCACCATGTTTTAAATCTTTAAGAAGTAACCTTCATAACACCTCATACATTATTAGGGAATTTATTATCATCACCCAGAGAGTAGCAACAACTGGAGGAAAACAACCAAAACATAACTCCTTAATACAGGGGAGCATCCCAGAAATTGAAATACTGTGTGTCATTCCCATGTCTGATCCAGAAAAGCTTCGGTGAATTGCTTGCAGGAGGAAACAGGGGAAATAGGACATTTGTTTTGCTAAGTCTGAAAGGAGAGTATTACTCCCTTCAAACATTCAGATAGACATCAGTGATGGAGAAATGATATTTAAAAAGACAACCTTTGCAGTATTTATACCATGACATATCAAAAGAACTCCCTGGTAAGAACCAGTAATGAATGACTAAATCTAAACATTCCTCTTTAAAAGAGCTTTTGGAGAAGGGTTTCAGATGAATCAGACAACAAAATTCAGTTAGTTTCCAGACAGGGTTTAATCTGCTTTCTCTGCCTTTCTCTACCATAGCTAGGAAACTACACTTCATGGTTCCTTCCTGAAGCGTCTTCCTACACAGCACGGCCATGATTCACCCATTTAAAACCTTAGAATAGATTTAGCATTTTCAGATAGGTTATTGATTTGATGTTGCAAGCTGGAACTTGGGAAAGATTCTTTGAATATTTTAATTCACAGTATCTTTCTGTTATTTGAAGCATCAGAAGATATTCTTTCTTATTAATATAAAATGAGCATTCTCATCTCTTCATGTATGTTAATTATATACCAAAAATTACATACAGGATTCTCTGCATACAAAGGCAAATAAAAAGTACAGGGAGAGATTAGGAGACTCTTCAGACAAGGCCAGCCATATGACAAATTTTCCCTAAAGACCATTTACACGCCAAGGTAGACACCACAATTCTCGAAGTTCATGCAAAATGCAAAACTCTTCAACCAAACTGGATCTCTGTTACACACTAGACTCTACAATAAAATGCCAAGCCAAAAGATCAATTAAAATCTTATGTCTAGTTTTCAAAACGTATGTTTCACATACAACTACCATATGAAAATACTGATCTGAGCAGAAACATGTACCTGCCTCTCTGTGATTTATTTTCAGAAACACAGTACAACGCGTGTATAACTAAGTTCTTCCCAGAGAACATATTTTGATAATTACTAGTTCACCCATGGCTGGGAGACACAGGTACTGCACAAATAACCTACTGCTGTAGTTGTGTAATGAAGAGAGAGTGTACCTCTGTGACTTGCATTTCAATAGAGGAATCAAGGTTAAAATGAAACCCTGAAAATTAGTTCAGCTTTGGTGCTTCTTCTCTCAATACAGTTTTCAAAAGCATGTCTCTTGATCATTAAGACCCATGTTCTAGTTGCATATTTCAAACTTTAGAAAAAATATTATGATTAGATACTCAGGCATTTCTGTAGTGCAAGACAAACTTCACTTACTAATTCATACCCTAAGACCTCAATTTCTGATGAAGCCAGAGCATTTGTTCCAGGAAGGACTCCCATACTTTTTTTCAAGAGTTGGGAATTCAGAATATCACAGTTAGTTGCCCTCACAGAGAATGAGACCAAATCTCTGCATCATGTCATGCCCATACTACAGTTTATTTTGTGAAGACTTGTTTTGTTTCTGAAATTCCTTTGTGAATTGTGCTGTCTGCAAAGAGCTGTAGAGCAGAAACTCCATTCCTTCACACAGCACCACTTGGATTTTTGCTGTGTTTTAGTAATAAAGACTGTGGGAAAAGTAAATTAGATTAAATTAATTTAGAGACTATGCTTCATTTAGGAAGAGATGGACAAGATTACAGTGTTTGTGGGTCTGCACAGATTTTATTACTTCCTCGTATTTACCTCTAAAACCAGCTTCAACTTTCCTGCACACAGCTTTGGTGAATAATTGGATACATTACAGTATCTCAGAATCTTGATCTATTTCTGAGAAAATCTAGGTGTTGGAGGAGATGAAATAAAGTAAATTATCATGGCCTCTGCATGACAAAATGTGAATGACCAATCCAGTGGAACAATGAGGAACCGGAGCTCCACAAGTACTGGGAAGTTAACTGGAAAGGACACTCAAACACTTATGCACAGAAGTGTCTCAAAAGATGGTCCTGTATGACATTATTTTTTTCACAGCATTCTGGAATACCACAGTTCTGTGAACTACAGTAAACAGACTTTAGCTGTGAAAATCGAGAAAAAAATTAATCTTATCCTCTTTCCCTGAAAGCCTTCCTTATGTTGCTAAGATAATTATACTTTTTTGTAGTAGTAGTTAAAAGAAAAAGCTCTGACCTCTGTGGAATCTGTCAGTTCCCTGAAGCACAAAATGTAGGCTTTATTTTACAAAATTGAGGGCACTTATGCTGTACTTGACAAGCCAAGTACAATTAATTTGCAGAAACAGGATTCAAAAGCGGGCATCAGTCCAGGAGAAGGAAGAGTTCCCAATGGGAACATTTGCAACCTGATGCTTTTGCACATAAGAAAAATTAACTTAGCTACCAGTAAATCCACTACCAGTTCTCAGCATTAAGGAGGAGGGAAAAAAAATCTTCCTCTCCAGACACTTCCCCTAGAGATGCAATCAAAGCATGCAGGAAATGCAGAAACACCAAAATGCCTCATCAACACCATTCCTTCAAACCTCAGCTCTCAAGCTAACGTGAAGGATTTCAAAGCACTTGGAAAATTTCTATACTAATTACTGATATGGAAGTCAAGTCTAGGATAGGTAAGACTGCAAAAGGTGCCATAAATCTCCTGATGCCTTATTTTCTGCTGCTCTCACCAGTTACTCTGTTAAAACAATGGACAGTTCAACTTAAAGAAATGGACATTCTTAGTCACTGTTCATGAAATCACCTTACTCAGAGGTAAGAAGAAACTAGTAGGTTTCTTTTGTAATACTGGGCAGTACAAAGGAACTTCTGTTGGTTTGGCACCTTGCCATTGAACACACAGGTCACATTTACACCCCAACAGACAACACACTATGGCACGTCCAAGAAATAGAAGACAAAAACTTGCACTGACAAACTCTTAAAATCTAACCTCTTCCACATCTTCCCCCAAACTGCACAGAATGAGGAGACTTATCACTGCTTTTGCCTGTGGTGGTTTAACAAAGTGAAGGAAATGCTACTCACATTAGCGAGGCTGTGTGCTTTGGTTGCCATGAGTATCATACTCAATGAAAATACGTGATGGAAAATCATTAGCTCTGAAGAGTGAGTGAAGATAGTTTACACAGTCACTGTTGAACAGACATACGCAGTCTACTAACCGAGAAAAATTTCCAAATGTGGACCCTAAAGTACAGTGAGTAGTTGAAATGATCCTATGAGATATGGATATACAAGCAAATTTAACAAACTTCCCAGAATAACAGATTCACATACCAAATAAAACAGTCCTTTATAGCATAGTCAGCTATATGATGCAAACCAACTTTTTGGGCAATTTTGTAATCATAAGAGGGAGGACAAAACAGAAGGATTTATTTCATTTTAAATAATGCAAATGCTACACAATTTAGTTATATCATTTCTGCATTAAAAGGATGTTTTTCAATAATAAGTGAATGTTATGCTTTGCCTTGGTGTCCATATTATTGTTTTTACAGTAAATTCTACAAACTGTGATATCACAGAGCATTACAGGGATTCACTTGGGAAACCTGAACAATAAAGGAATATTCTCTGCTGGCAACAGTGGCTCAAAGGACAAAGATGGGTTATAGTGATAGACAACAGATTCAATTCCCACAGTTACGAATCCATAGTGATGATGGAATGAAGACATTCTGCAAAATGTTCCAAATAAGGAAATCTTGGCTTTGATGTTACTCTAGACAAAGCAAACTGCAGGGAAAAGTTTTTTCATGAAAACCTCCCTGCCTCCAGTTTCTTGGAAACTTAGCACAAAATGCCTCTTGCCCTCACAGGGAGTGAGGCAGGGCTTGCAGAATAGAATTCACAATGCACCAAGGAGGGCTCAAGGCACTCTGTGACAAGTGGTACTAGCCATTATTAGGCCCAGGGCTGTGTGAAAAGTCACCCACTGCCAGTTCACTGATGGCAAAAAAATGGAAGGTTGACTCATTTACGTTATAACCAAAAAATACAGTTATTGGTATAGTTATCTTTGGAGTCACCACTCAAGATCAGCTTTACAGACAAAGTAAAAACTTCATAAAATGAAATGTTATCTAAGAGGGAAAAAAAAAAAGGAAAAGGGATTTCTGTCTATTATTTACATGAGGAAATCTACTGAATTTTTCCTGGAAGACTATGGATGGCTGGAGAACAGGTGGGATTAGCACCTCAGTAGTGTATAAGTAAAACCTAAGTAATAGAGAGGGGAAGTGGTTTATTATTTGGACTGTTTAATGCTTTGAGTTATTTTTATTAACACCTACTTAGCTCAAACACTGAGAGACACCTGGAAGAAATATTTGATCCATTTGCAGTTCAGTGGAGGACTGAGAAAACTCATAAAACACCTACGGGACTTCCAAAGAGCCTTTTATGGAAAGCAGGAGAGATCTGATTTAATATAGCTAGCTGATACTTTGAAAAGGAATAGAATCCATGCCTACAACACCCTAAAGGCGTATAAAAGACATCACAGCTTCTTTCCCCTTATTCCTCAGTAGTTTGGCTGAAGTTCTCATAATGCAGGAGGAACCAATGTCCATTGATGTTATCTCACGGGGTAAGGATAGAGCA
>WBND01001136.1:197978-223974 GCA_013398595.1 Tychaedon coryphoeus
ATAGAAAAAAGACAACTGTTTAAATAATGCAATGGAAATACTTAGTGCTGCTGAAAGATATTGAACCAGGGACTAAATCTATTGGGAAAAAAGGGAAAAATACATAAATAAAATAACATTCAACACCTACACTAACAAATACCATATCACAAACAAATTCTCACTTAAAGGCACCTTCAGATATGAGATTAAATAAAGTCACGTATCCATTTTAATATTTAGTCTCAATTTAAAAAAAGGGCACACCTCAGAAGCTAAAATCTGAAATTTGTCTACATCTGGGGTAGACAGACACTGACAATTAAGTAGGAGGTAACACATCTCGAAAGACATTATGGTAAATTGTATTCTTTCCCCTTGACTGGGAGTACCTGCTAGAAACAAGACACAAAATAAAATAACCTTCCAGACTATCAGGACTGCTTACAAATCACAGCTCAAGACAGCGTGATATAAAAGCCAAACAACACCAGAAGAATAAACTCATGGCATTCCTGCCACCAGTGGTATTTTGCAGTTTAAACACTGCAACTTATGCATTAACTCGCTTTACAGCAAGTAAAGCTAAGCTTTATTTGAACTGCAAATATCTCAGGCCAAGGGTTCAGAGCATCTAATAAAAAACCTAGATAATCAAAATAAAGTGTTCAAGACAATCCTAACACCAAACCAAACACAGAGATTTATTGACTGGTTGCCTCAATAGGACTGGCAAGCAAGTGGCTTTTTTTCCCCCCAAAGCACACAAGCTGCTTTGGTAACAGAAACCAGGTTCTTAGTTACTCATATCTAATTTACAGGAAGTCTGGTGCTTACCAATATTCAATTTTCCCAACCTTTGTTTATACCAAATTCCTTGAATTAACCTCAGAAAGGTGATTGGGTTTAGGCCAAAAGAGCCACAAAGCATTTCAGCTCTTTTTGTCAGAGTAACAGCATTTCCTAACCAATGCCCACCATTAAAGTAGATATGAGAGCTAGCATTTTCAAGTGTCATATTTTGCAAAATTTTCACTCTGGAAATGCTTAGTGAAAGAAATTTAAAGGTCTGTTCATGTCTTAAGAACTTTGCATTATTTACCTTTCACAAAGAAGCCATAGGGACAAATGTATTGACAGAAAACCAAAACATACATAGGCACACAGAAAGCTCGCAAATACAAGAAAAGTTTCCAACAGATCTACAGTAGAGCCTTAATAAATTTTGTATGCTAGTGGAATTTTAATGTTTCTTACCAGAAAGCTTAACCTGATCCTATTTTCATACCACTACAATCTTACCAATTTCATTACATGAATAATGTAAGTAGCTGCTAACACCAGAATTCCATTATGCTGTAAAACAAGAATGGTCCTGAACAGCTGACAATCTTAGTACATTGGCATATCATTAGCATCAATATCTCCAAAAGCATAAATAGACCTTGCCTTTCATCTTCCTGAAGTCCCATGCCTTTGTAAGGGCTTTGCCAGGGACCTCACTCAGCACATGTGCACTGTAGGGAGTGGGACAGAGGAGCCTGGTGTTTTGTCAATACACATCACTGCTCTTTGAGGTTTAAACCAGGTGGCATTTATATAGCAACTATGGATGAACAGTGAATGAAGGGAGATATGTTCTGAAAGTGCCTGTGAATATACTTCTGCGTAGGATAGCTCTGGGACATCCCATCTGTAGAGTACAAGCACCATCCTATCCTACGGCGATCTGAAAATAAATATAATAATAATGCTAGCCCAAGAATAATAGGATCATTAGGGTTGGAAGGGATCTCTGAAGACCCATCTAGTCCAATGCCCCTGGCCAAGGGGTGACACAGGAATGCATACCAGTGGGTTTTGAATGTCTCCAGAGAGGCAGACCACCTTCTCCCTGGGCAGCTCTTCGGTGCTCTGCCACCGTCAATGCAAAGAAGTTCTTCCTCATGTATAAATAGAACCCCCCTCGACCTTTCTGGCCAAACTCTTTCCAGTGCATCCCAGGAGCCCACTGATCCTCCTGGCTGTAATGGGCAACCTGTCACCCACCAAAACTCCCAGGTCCTTCTCAGCAGAGCTGCTCTCCAGCAGGTCAGACCCCAGTCTGTGCTTGGAGTTATTCCTCCCCAGGTGCAGGACCCTACACTTGCCCTGTTTGAACCATGTTAAGTTTTTCCTGGCCCAACTCTCCCCCCCATCAAGATCCTGCTGAATGGCAGCCCAGCCTTCCGGTGGACCAGCCACTCCCCACATTGGATTCTTCTCCACTGATGACAACTCTCTGAGCTCTGCCACCTCTTGATGCACCTCAGGGTCCTTCATATAACCCATATTACCTAGGAGCATGTTATGGGAGACAGTGTCAAGACAGACAACAACCACTGCTCCCCGTTCATCAACCCATTCTGCCATGCCATCACGGAAGGCTCTCAGACTGACCACAAGCATGATTTCCCCATGGTGAATCCATGCTGATGGTTATGGTGATTCCTCTTACATCCCTCCAGGGAACCTGGATGTTTTACTGCCTCTCTGAGATGCCTGTATACAAACACAGCATGGGGAATATAAAAGAACTAGCAACCTCTGTGTGGTCATGGAGCAATAATCTCATTGGAATTACTGAGACAGTGGGATCCCTCACATGACCAGAATGAGAAGCTGGAGTTGCTCTTTATGTGAGAGAGCAACCAGAATGTCTGAAGCTGTACCCAGGGACAGATAAACGCACTGAATGGATGACACTGTCGTGCATGTTTAATATCAGCAATCTGATCTGGAGGAGGAGGACAACAAGCCTTTCTTTTTAAAATCTCTTGCAGGTGCTCCTGGTGATGCCCCCTCTGTACCCGATTGGAAGAAGAACATGTGAGGAAAATAGCAATTACACCTTCAAGGAATAGTGTTACAGAAGACACAAAAAGAGGATAAAGCAAGGTAACTAATAAATTCGTTGGTGCTTAGATTGACGTCTATACACTAGAAGAGGCAGAGTAAAGAAGAGAGGGGAACACACTCCAAACAAAAATGGAAAAATGGTATCTGATCACATATGTAGGGAATGTCAAGTAATTCTCTCCAGAATACCAACCTCAGGTTTCATAGGCTTTTCTAATCCCAGTGTCTGACTTCACAACTTTATTGATGTCTTTTACTGAAAATATCTGTGTGAACCAGATATGTGACTGGAAATGCACATAATGGTAAGAGAATAAGAGGGAACTTCAATTTTCCCCTTACATAGATCTAGTTTTTGACACAGTCCAGTTTAATCAGTTTTTCAACTTGACTGCATTTCATATTCACAGCAATTCACATTTTTACTGATGAGCAGAACAATATTGTGCAATAAAGTATACCTATAGTACTTTCATTCAGAATCTACTTTGAAACAATGAAAGTTTCTAATCCATTGTGTCTACTTCCTGCTTTTTCACTCATCCAACTTTTTTGGTTTTACAATCAGACAACGGCCATTTATCAAATTGCAAGAAATTATCTCAGTGAATCCATGGAGAATATAATAACTAAGACTTCAGATCTACATTTAGTAAGCCACAGTCTTGGGAGAAGAGGACATGAAGCTAAAACATATCAAGAAGACATTAATTGAACCTAGTCCTCTACCACTCTCTTCCCCAGAATGTAACCTCCGAATTACTGCATAAAGAGCACTTTACCACTTGGGCAGAAGGAAGTTGCATTTTGTGGAGTTGAAATGTTCTGAGAACAGTTACGTGACCAGGAAAGAGATAAACACTTTCTGGTGCAATTCCAAGTAAATTGAGATGTGGCTATCGGTACTTTTATTATTAATATTTTTGGCTCCTACAGATTTAGGCACCTTCAGGATTAGGCAACAAGTCAATAAGGATTTTGAGAATCTAACTGTTGTGTTTAGTCACCCAAATCCCATACCAGCATCTAAGGCCTTTTGTAGATCTAGGCCTTGGTCCAATAGCATCTATTGCTGGGAAGCAGAGCAATGTCCTTTGTTAGTAATAACAATGAGGAGAGTTATTGCAAAGGAAAGATGCTTTTTTTTAGAAGACACAAGATGTAAAGAAAAACAAATATATTTTCCGATCAGGTAAGTAGAGATTAATCACAAACTTTAGATGATTGGTTGTGCATAACTTGCTATTTTCTCAGGCCAACTAAAACAGTCCGAAGAACTCCTCCAATGGGTTTCGCAATCAGCTTAACAGAATAGTCCTTCTTCTTCACATTAGCAAAATTCTTACAGCCTCTGTTAAAGCTAGTTTGTTGTTTCTTCAATTTTGTGTGAGTCAGAAGCACAAAAAATCAGTCCCTAAACAACTCTTAGAAACTATTAAAAACAGACAAAGTTCAGTGAGAGAGCACTCATAAAACAACCAGACAGAACAAACAGGTAGAATTAATTTTTGCATGAGGTAAGCCAGATGGAAAGTTTCTAAAACTTAGCCATATAGTTTGGAGGCATACCCTTTAAATTAATTTTCAGTGAAGTGGAGAAGAAACAGAGAAGCACCTTAATATGACAATAAATTGCTACCGTTGCAATTTATCCTACATCTCTATTGTTCTGTTTCAGAAGAGTCCTCCACCCTTCTCCTGTTTATCAGTATTTGAGCAACTAAAAGAAGTATGGCAATTTAAAGTAAGGTGATGAATGTTATGGCTAGCCCTCTTTCTAGCTTTTATCTGAGCTCCCCAGCTTCCAAGACCCAAATGACTAAATAACCATTTCCAGTGCATTTGCTAAAGCGTTCATTTGAGCTCACACAAAACAGTTGCTTAGCAGGGATTAATAACATGAGAGCTAAGAAAAACTTCAGCATTCACCTGCATTTGGAAAATAAGATTTGAAAATAAATTGTGTTCATGTGCTAAAAAAACCCTGCATTCTTTCACATAAGCAGGAACACTTCAAAAAGTGTGAGATGGGACATCACAAAAAGATCCTAAAGAGTTTCCCCTAAAACTGCCCCTAAAATAAGCCTGTCACAACATGGGACACCAACCCAGAAAGCAGAAGTTTAATGGGATGTATCCTTTTCACTTGCTTCTGGTATCATTGAACAGAGGATACAAAAGGTGTAGAGTTATTCCTATTCTTCTCTGAATGACAGAAATACTTTTCTACCAAATCTACTAAAGTAATTTTTACAGATATTTATTTTGATTCTTATTATTTCTGAGAAAATTATCATTTTCACTGCTTCAAAGTCATGAATTCTCTCAAAAAGATTTGCAATTTTAAGATAAAACTGTTCCTTGGGAAATAATTAGCTTCTGTATATGCTCCTAATTTTTTCTTCTAGAGAAATAAATTTATTACATGAATATAGAGAAGCACAGACTTTTTCAATGAACACCACACCAGAGCTAAAAAATCTCCTCTATTCTTAACCATTTTGGAAAATTACTTCTTTATGATGGTCTTTTTCAAAAACTTGTGCAGTAATTCTGTCCTGAAGATCCTTCTTTCTTCCATTTTAACAGACTTAAGATAAAACAGAAAAATATAATGCTGGGTTAGTCAAACGGTATAAATTGTTTAAATAAAATCTTTCAGGAAATTGCTTTTAAACAGTTGTGTTAGCTGATAAACTTAATGGACTTTGCTCTGTTTCACTTTCCCTACCCAGAACTTCCCTTCTGCAAACTATACTGTGATCTTTCTTTCTCTGAGATTAAAATGCACCTTTCATTCGGGGGGCGGGGGTTGGGGAAGAAAGATTAAAAGAAAGAAGAAAGACCCCAAATAAATGATTTTTTTTTCTGGAAATGTTGGACACACATACTTGTGATCACATCCCTGATATTTTATTTTCACCCAGGTACTTGCCAAGTCCCTTAAAGTAAAGAAACGCCTTTTACTCTTTCTGGAAATTTGCAAATAGTGGGCATTTGTTGTGTCTTATAACTTTCCACCTCCACTGAACTGTCATGCTGGAAAAGAAAACAGGTTAAAAGATGCATCTGTGCAAGTTAATTTTAAAACAACTTCCAAGCCCACAGTTATGAAAATGAAAAACACATTTCTCTGTAAAGAAAACCTGCATGTTAGCTAATCAAGCTTTAGCCTCAGGGGTTCAGGCTGGTGTCACTAAGTGGTTTTAACATTGCACAAATAAAATCAGTCTGCAAAAATAACAGAGACTTAAGCCATACACCATATGTACTTAAGAGAGAGACTTAAGCACACCATAGTGTGACTCCTCTCCACTTTGCATGTTCAAGACGGTACTGCAGATTCCAGAACAGTGTAGAAATACTCGAGCCAGCTTTAAATACACTGATTCAGGCACTCAAATCATACTAGGCTCAGCAGCTGTGCTAGGCAAAATCTAATTTACCCAGGTAGACAGAAGGCAGCCAAGGCCATTTTAATAGTTCCAGACTCTTCCACTTCAATCCATGCCATCATTTATTTTCTTTTTTAAAGAAACATCGGTACAACTAGGAGGTGTTTTCTTCTCCATCCATTGGAGGGCTGGAAAAAAACACTGCTGAAGTTTGGTGACAACAGTTTTTAGCCCTGTTCTTCCATATCTTAAACTTGAAATTAATTTTTCATTTTTGGGTCAAATTGCTGAAGCAGATCCATATCTAATTTCAAAACAAGGATGGAGAGCCTATTTCACTGGTCAGGCAGGGACTTTTCTCACATCAGTTTAGACAGCTCAGGGCTACACTGCCTTTTACAAGCCATCATAGAAGTGTTGGCCCTTCTGGGCACTTCATCCCTGGCATCTGACTCAGGGAGAGGTAAATCAGCATCTGCAGATGGTGAGAAAATGATCCTGGTGTGATTCTTTCAGAGGAAGATCCTGTGCTGACCTCTGCAGAGCACACAGGTTTTCCCCTGAATGCAGGCAGTGTGGCAGAAGGCTGCCTCACCGCAGGGAAAGTGGGGGCTGGCCCACCATGACAGAAAGGAGAAGCTTTTAAGAAGGAATGAAAAAACCAAAGGTTATTGGAAACTGCAAGATGGATTGAGATTGTAAAATCCAAGCACTGCTGCTGTCTTTGGAAATTCACTCAGTGACCTTGGCACATTTTGGTTGTGATTTACCTTTCCTTTGCAATGAAACCAGACAACATTCCCTCACTGAACAAAGTCATTTTAACAAAAATAAAAGAAAAAAAACCAGCAAAAAGTTCTTTGTTTCCCTCCCACGCCCCTCAATTTGCCATCTTACCATGTGTTTTAAATGTTTAGAAGCATGAAACAGTAAATGTCAGGAATTAGGCTTTTCATATGTTTATACTGGAGGCAAATCCCAGTGCTTCCAAACATCATGTCCAAATTCAGGTTGCAAGTATAAAAAACCTGACTGTTAATCAAGATTTTCACTTTATTTAGAAGGCTGTGTAGCTACGAACACACCATTTCAGCATACATAGTTTTATCAAACGAAATTAGAAAATTGTTGTGATCTTAAAAGAAAAGGCACTCAGAGAGAACATTGATGCCACATTGATATAGTTTAAATGTTTAAGAAATCTAATACAGTACATAAAATATTCTTTATGTGGGGTTTTTATGTCTAGGGTTTTTTCCACCAGACACCTGCTTTCAAGCATGTGGACTAACATATTCAAAAGGTACCTTTATATGTTTTTGAGAACATTGAAAAGACAGCACTGGTCATTGAACAAATGGCTCAGATTGGTCATGATGCAACTGGCTTTCTTATGGAACAGGTAATATTCAGAAGCTGATTCACCTATAGTCAGCATTAAAGCCAACCAACAAGGCCACTGCCAGGCCTTATGAGTTGTCATCTGAAGTCACTAGGCTCATGACAGCTTACACCAGGGTCTATAATCTTGTTCTGAGTATAAAAACTGAAATGGTGCACCTGTTTCATATCTAGCTTTCCTAGTTCTGGGTATAAAAACTGAAATGGTGACACCTGTTTCATATCTAGCTTTCCTACTTCTTATTTATTGCCAGCAGTGAAAGAGATTCATGTATCAGATCTTGCTAAAAATCAGATCATAGTTTGCATAAGCACACATTTTAATGTGCTGTGCATTTCATGGCAATACTACCAATTCTCACATTATTTGCCAAAAATCTTTAGCCTAAAGTTGTCTTTCAGCATCTAATATAACGATAGGCAATTCTATTTAACTCATTCTTTCTGATTAAATCATTCAGATTGTTATGTTATTTATAACAGTTTAAGCATGTTTTCAAAAGGATCATTATGAACTATAAAGATATGCATGTATCAGTTTTTCATAAAGAATTGGAAGACTAATTTCAGTTTTAGGGTAAAATCCACAAGAAATAGATGACCCACAATAAAGTGAGAATTAATAATACTGATTCCTAAACTATCTGAAAAGGATAAATGTGATAACTGTGCATTAGTTGAATTGTAATCATCATGGTTTTTCAGCAAGTCACCACCATTTAACATGCAGATATAGGTAGAACAAGCATACAAATCTGTTTGCTTCTGGTGTTGCTATAAAGTTGGTGAGGAGTAATTAATTAGAAAGAGGAATCATCTTTCTGTGGTGTACATTTATTGTGTCCAGACCAAAAGGCCTTAAATTATGTCTGGAGATTCCAGGCATCACCATAGTAATGCAAATAGTATCACTGCCTTAGGTTATGTGTCTGTAAACTGCAATACTTATGGCCTGATAGAAGTTAGAGTTCATAACAGGTAACAGGGGTGAAAGTTTACTTGCAAAATGGTTGTAATTTTTGTTGTTGCTGTTTTTTGGGGTTTTTTGGTTGGTTGGTTGGTTTTTTGGGGGTTTTTGTTTTTATCAACCATAAAAAAGTCTTGCTAGTGAGGAAGATTGTTCCTACATTTATGTGGGAAACAAATAATCCCTCACTTTAAGAACCCAAACTACAGTACCTATCATCCATCCCCTCTTGTGTTTCTGACAGAAGACAAATAAATTTCTTGTAGATTGTTTCAACCTAATCCCTTGTTTTCAAATCTTTTCATTGAACTCCCAGATGGAGTTTGCCCATGCCTGTCCATGGGTAAGGACTTGCTAACCGTTTTAAACCTCAGACTATCAAACAGAGAGGTGAGCAGCAATCCACAAGGATGAAATGAAGTCTCACACACTTCCTTCCATCTCATGAGTCTGTACATTAGAAACACATTGTAAACAGGTGAATGGTACCACTGCTGACATGTAAGACATGCAGAACAGGAGAGAAGACTCCACTCCACAGACCCCAAAGACCCTCTGCTCACTGGCACATCTGCTCCTGCTCGTGGAACCCCAGAAAGGATGAAATGGGAGACAAGTTACGTGTGCACCTTCCAAACAGAGACAACGCTATCCACTACAGCAAGCACTGCTTCCAAATCAAAGAACATTTGCTCTGTGCTGCACTCAATGTCAGAACATACAGTGTTCCTCCAGTCCAGCTCACTCAGCCTTAGCAGAGGGTTTAGGGCTTATGTCTAAATGAGTTATTTACATGAAGGGATAGGGTGTAGGTCAGGTTTTCAACAAGAGGCATTAGAATACTCAGTACAAGACTACCACAAGATTGAATAAATCCAAACATTACCATATTTTCTGGGAAGAAAATAAACACCACCCAAGAGAAAAAGTGGTCAGAAATCAGAGACGTGTCTGACCTGAGTTGTACATACCACAGTGTTGTTGCTCAGGTTGACATTCCCACTGAATCACTGGCCAGAACAACACTGCTGCTGGGTTCAGTCGCCGCACTGTGAACCCAGCTCTTAAATACTGGGAACTCAAACAATAACCTTTCTAATGCACTGAGATAGTTTTATTCCCACCCAACTTTCCTATCTGCCCTTTCACTTTATTATTTAAGGATCTATTACCACGGTTTTGTACAGCAATTTAATCATACAAGGCCTGATCTTGTGAGGTGCTGAATACCTTCAGCTACACACATCACTAGTGGAATGTTTTGTCTTTGGCTGTATTTTCAGCCTGGCTGTTTCCCCTGCCTTTTCCACATAGTGGTGCTACATGATCCATGTAAAGGGTACTGTCAGTGTTCTTTGTATGTCTGATACACAGAACTTTTAAAGTAATTAATTTAGGCAAGTGATTATTTTAAGAAGTAATGAAGCATGTTTCCAAGTTTACAAGCAGAGAGTATTTTCACTGGCTTCAGGGGAACTATTCATGTGTTTGATTTTGTTAATTAAGGCAGATCTATTAAATGATGGCACATTGCCTGCATAGCAGCGAATAGATGTAATAGAGATCAAGATTTGCTGGAGGAGGGCACCTATCCATCCCAATCCTACCAGTCAGATGCCAACACCTGTAAAGGATGCCTGGCACAGTGTAAAGGCATTCCAGGTACTCCAGCCAGCTCAGCTTTATCCAGGGCCTGGCTCAGATGCCTATCCACAAATGCACATAGTATGGAGAACAAACAGGAGAAAGCAGAGATGTGCATGGATGATACCACTGGCATAATGGAGACATTGTGGGATGGCTCCTAACACTGAAGCATTGGAGCTGGATGTTTCAGGCTTTTTAGGAAAGACGGGCTAGAGAGGTAGGGATGGCATGTAGCCCTCTATGTCAATGATCAGCTGGAATGTACAGAACTCTGCCTGGGGAATGATGAGGGGCCATTCCAGAGCTTGTGGGTGAAGTCTGAGGGTAGGGGAGGGCAGAGACAGGAGTTGTTAGGGTGGCAATCTGCTACAGGCCACCCAGTTGGGAGGATCATGCAGATGAAGCCCTCTGCAGACAGTAAGATTACCTTCATGCTCACAGGCCCTGATCCTCACAGGGGACTTCAACCACCCTGACACATGTTGGAGGGACAACATGGCAATGCAGGGGGGCCCAAGAATGCTGGCTAAATTTCAAGGATCACCTCCTTCAATCTTGGGAGCAATGCTTCCTGACAGGAACAAAATTGGGCAAGAAAGCCAGGAGGCCTCTGTGGATGCATAACAAACTGCTGAGCAAAGTCAGAATGGAAAGCAGCAGCTTTCAGGGTTTAGAAATGAAGAGATGTAGCCTGGGAAGCTAGGGATAAGACTAGTTCAGTATCTTTGTGGGTGACATGGACAGTGAGATCAAGGGTACCCTTCACAAATTTACTGATGTTACCAAGCTCTGTGATGTGATAAATACACTGGAGGGAAGGGACACCATCCAGAGGGACCTGGACATGCTTGAGAGGTGGGTCTGTGCAAACCTCATGAAGTCCAGCAAGGCCAAGTGCAAGGTCCTGCACCTGGATCATGGCAATCCCAAGACACAGACACAGGCTGGGAGAATGGGACTGAAAGCAGCCCCAGGGAGAAGGCTTGAGGGTGATGGTTGATAAGAACCTCACCATGAGCCAGCAGTGAGTGCTCACAGTCCAGATAGCCAAATCCTGGGCTACATCCAAAGCCAGCAGGTGAGAGAAGTCATTTTCCCCCTCTACTCTGCTCTAGTGAGACTGGAGTCCAGTTCTGGCGTCTCCAGCATAAGAAGGACATGGAAGTGTTGGAGCAAATCTGGAGAAGGCCACACAGTTGGTAAGAGGGTGGGAGCAGCTCCCTAACAAAAGCAGGCTGAGAAGATTGTGTGGAGGTTGTGAAGGTTGTTCAACCTGGAGAAGAGGAGGTTGTGTGGAGGTTGTGAAGGCTGTTCAACCTTGAGAAGAGGAGGTTGTGTGGAGGTTGTGAAGGTTGTTCAACCTCAAGAAGAGGTCATTGGGTGGAGGTCTCATAGGAACTTTCCAGTATCTGAAGGGGAGCCACAGGGAAGCTGGTGAGGGACATTTTTTTAGGAACTCTAAGGATAGGACAGGGAGTAATGGGTGAAAATTTAACGACGGGAAATTTAAACTAGATGTCAGGAAGAAATTTTTCCCTGTGAGGGGGGTGAGACACTGGAACAGGTGGTCCAGGGAAGTTATGGATGACCAACCCCGTGGATAAGGCCTTAAACAACCTGGTCGATTGGGAGCTGCTCCTGCCCATGGCAGGGGAGGTTTGGACCACATGATCTCTAAGGCCCATTCCAACCCCTGACCATTCTATGAGTCTAAGATTCTGTAAGTCTCTGTCCATAAGAATTAATCAACTGAAACACAACTACCTGTACAGAGAACCACAACAGATCTTTAAGAGCTCTGTGTATTTTAGATTTTTCAAGGACAGAGGTCACTCCATTAGGTCTATCAGTAACAGAAAATAATATATGTGTAAGATTCTGAATCTATTTTTAATAAAGAAATGTCACATTTCCCAAATAATACAGCTGCCAAATTTCATTATCTTTCTATTTCTATTCAAGCATAAAAATGAGGTCTCAGTCTCCAATTCTGTACAATCGAATTTTCCAGTGACTTCAGGAACCTGATTTTGTGCATAAGAATTTCATACATGAGGATGACTTCCTAAGGTCTTACCAAAAGCTATAAAATTATTAGCTGGACACACATGCTAAAACCTATGAATGTGAACAGTGTTTATACCTATTCATATCTCCCCTTGAAAACATGAAGAACCAAAACCAATCATTATTAAAATCACTACTGGGAGATTGTCTGTGCATTAGAGTGGTCAGGCCTCAGGTTCAGGGAAATGTCAAGCTACTCTTTAATTAAAATAAATGAATTGTGTTTTTCTAGCCTGTATGAAATACCAAATGCTCATATGGGTATCATAACAGTGTTTGATCACTGGCTAATTGCAGTTTCTGAAATTTGAAAAAAAAAAAGAAAAAAGTAAAAATCTTCCAGATTCATTTCTGAAGTGGACATTCATTTTCCTGGCTACAGTTAAGAAAGCAAAATTTAACATTTACCAAGTCACCGACAAAATACAGCTTAGCACAGAATAAGATTTTCCGTTAATATTTTTATAAGTGATTGATGGTTTATGTTATTACTATAGGCAGTAGCTACATATTTAAAAAAATAAACCTTATGAAGAAAGAACATAGAATATTTATCTCTAGTGCAAAGAGGTTATGAATTTTCAGATGAAAATGGTCTGTATGTGGAATGAGTAGATCATGTCAATGAGATTTAAATGTTTTGAGTGGTTGTGTAACACATCTAAAAACGACCTAAAACTGTTGCAAACCAGAATGAGTTAAATGACATGAACAGTACACTTGAATTGCTAAATATTGTACAGCAAGAGCTATGAGAAAAAGTTTTTAAAAAGCCTGCAGAAACTGAGAAAGATACATAAAGAACTACAAAATCTATGTCCCCCTCCCAAAGAATAAATCAAGCTGCTACAAGAAGTAATTGTGCAAAAAAACCAAAGTGTACGTTATGGCCTGCTATGTACTAAATCACACATAGAACAATTAGAAATTGTTATGCAGAAGCTAAATCTATATAAATATCTATCATCTGTGCCTTTTGATGTGCCTTTTGCCTGTCTTTCAATCACCATTATAAAGCAATTAACAATCTTTGAAACTGAAGGGCTCCTCAATTGTAAATTGAGGAGAAATTTGAAATAATAAAATGGCATTGCAAGTACAGTCAGGAAATACTTTGATGCACTTTCAAAACTTAGACAGAAAACAAAATGTTGTTACCTGCAACAGTGAGTTTTATGCAGAAAGAATTGTACAAATAGTGCATATTTTCCCTAAACGGTACTCTTTCCAAAATTTGATTCTTCACAAACTTATTTAATTTCAAAAACTGTAGGAAAAATTCAGTTAGATTAAACTTTAGTCTTCAACACAGCAGGTCAAGGGTTACTAAAAAGAATTAAACCTCCTCCAAAAGACATCAACTTGTGAACATTAGTGTAATTTTTCTCCACAATTAAATGCATTTCACAATCAAAAAAGGATGGAATTTGTATTTTATACTATGTAGACAAGGGATAAGATGCATTTTTCCCTGCTGAATGAAGTACACCAGAAATGTGCTCAACTACAAGTTTAACAGTCTTTAGTAAACTCTTTGGTCTTGAATTAACTGTATCTTTAGGAGTGTGGCATGATTGAAACAGAAGGTTAACGAGAATTTTAAAATTTTATTTCCTTTGTCTTGGTATTAGCAAATAATAAATGTAAAATCATACTTTATAAATTTCAAGGTAAATTTCTTTCCACAATCATTCAAACAAATATCATACTATATGCCAGTACAATTGCTGTCAGGTATCTAAAAAAATTACTTAGAAGAAACAGAATAACGTGCGGAAGAAAACTCCAAAAGAGACTGCGATTTGCAGATCTTACAAAAAAGCAAGGTAATAAACACAGTGCTCCTAAAAAACTATTCATAACTGAGACTACTCAGCACCTGTTTTTCCTGGAGCAAAACCAAACACTGCTCAGCCCTCAAAGCTAGTTTGAACCCAAATCACACCTTCCAAACCTCATCTTTTCCTCTGTAGGTGACTTCAAAAATAGTAACAGTGGGATAAGCCTAATTAACAGAACTACTGCCAGTCTCAGTATCTTCAAAAACTTTCAGTTGACTTTTTTTGAAATTAACAATTTCATGTAGTAACTCAAAGCTTCCCTTGAGAACATCTCCATGGTATCCATGTGTATGAAGTGTATTTCTGCAACAAATTGCTGTTTCACTGCTAACCCCTCATCTTTTAGGTCCCATCACTTAAATTCCACTTCTGAACTGAAGGTGAGAAATCCATATTTGAATTTTTCCATATTTGCAAAATGTGATTTTTTCCAATCTAGTAACCTGATCCAATATTTGTGAGGAAGTTGCTTTGTGATCAATGTTATATTACTGCTGCTTTTGAAAGAAAATGTCATGTAGAAACGAAAAACTTACATTTTGATCTACAAAACAGTTTGAAATAACACTGTCAGTCCAGCTGTGGGATATTTAACGTATATATTTCTGTCTGATTTTTTCTACAAAATTAGGCTCCACTAAAATCTGCCCTTTTTAAAAGATATATTGAAAATTCCCCTGAAACAATACATCATCCTCTCCCGAAAGGTTTCAGGTATAATCAGCACTGTGGAAGGAGGTTGTGTCTCAAGGATGTGAAAGGCATGCTGATTATTAAAAAGCCTATCAAGTTTTAAATCATTGTCATAATGGATGGGTTTCAGAAGATGCTGTAAATTATTTTGATTGCCCTCATCTCCCATTTCTAACCACTCTACTCTCGCTTTCCTAGTTAAAAGGGAAAGCAGGAAGCCTGCTCAATCTGATCTTTTTCTTTGCAAACTATTATACCATACTTCAAAACTCCAGGAAGGTGATTTCAAAACTTTTCAGCTGTTCAGGAACCCAGACTAACCCACTGAAATCTACTGACCTCACATATGGAAAATAACCAAGAAGGAACTTGTGTGTACATCCTCTTTGAACTTCCTCTTACACATTTCAAAGTTAAGAAAAAGGCTGTAAAGGAAAAACATTATTTCCTATAAACATTAAGCTTTACAATACTGTTTGCTTTCCGTTCTCAAATTAAGCCGGAGCTGATATTTTGTTATGATTTTAAATTGCCTGCAGTAATAACACCTTCCCCCCTTCTAAAATATAGAAGGCAAGGATACCCAGGATCATGAAGTTTGGAGCTGTTTTAAACCATGTAGGAAGTCTGCAGAAACTGGATTCCCACAACTGCTTTTGATACCTTAGGATTTTAGCTTGTATATTTTTCATATATTTGTAATCCTGCAATTCTTTAGTGTATAACTCTAAACTCCATATACAGTGCTAGCCACTGTCTTCACATTTTGGTCAGACAAAACAATTCCTCTCTAGCCTGGGAATCAAGGACACCTCACTGTCTCAGGCCCTGAGAAGTGCAAACAAAAGTGAGTTGGAAGGGAGAAAACTTGGGGTGAAATGACTTCATTACCTGAAGCTGTAATTGGAAGATTAACCTCCAATATGAAAATGGACCAAAAAAACTTGAAAAAAGTGTGAAAACTCATGTCCCGTTGTCCATTTTGGGTGTAGCCCCAAATGCTTTGTCTGCCTGAAATGTACCTGAAGGCCCTTCAAAAAATATACCTGCTTCTTACTCCCTCAACTCTGTCTGGTCTCTGTTTTAGGTAGCCCCAGAATAGGCATCTCTTTGGACTGGGAGGAAAATAGGTTCCTGAAAACAACAAGAAGTCTTTGTTTTAGATCGTTTAAGATGCAAGACAAAGGAAATTCTTTGACAACAAACAAGCCTCAACAGACCTTCAAAACAACCAGTGCAGAAAAACTCCAAACCTTTCCCTTACAGGGTATGAAAAAAACAATTTTCAGCGTATTCCTCAAGCGTTCTATGTTTTTTTCCTGAGGCACTACCTGAGATACTCTCAAAGCCACAGACGACTCCCTCCTAAAAGATGTGCATTCAGTGCCTGTGCACTGCACCATATCTCTTAGGAAGTGCTCAGAGAATTGCACACACATTGCCAAAGTTCAGCTTCCTGGATATTGGTGCACTGCTAATTCTCAGCAGACAGTTTTTCTTCCCTAAGTGCACAGCTTTCTCCTGGTAAGTGTGATATCTTTGGCTGAATGCAGTCTTTTCCAAACAGACTCTTTTTCCTGAAAGATCAGGCTTTCATTTGTTGTTTTTGTTCCATTCACTAAGAGACCAGCTGAGTGTCCTGATACTTCTCATCATACTTCCATTATTTTGCAAAAGACTTTAGCTGCTCTCTTGCCTTTACAGCTCATCCTACATTATTTAGATGTGTGGGAGTTTTTCTACTGAAATGTATGGGAGCAAAAAGAGGTCCTCAAGCCAAGGCAGACTTGTCAAAACCCAGCTCAGTTGCTTTCCTGACCAAATAATGCATTTTCTCTTCATTTACTGGTTTTATTTAAAGCATGCATTCTGGTGTCTAGTAAAGATGTTCTGAAACATCAGAAGAAATAGAAACTCCATAGATATTTCAAAGTCAGTATCTTTTTCTGTCAGTTAAAATTATCATTTACAGCAGGGAGTTTTTAAGCTCTTCTTGACTTCCATCTCCAGAACAGTATTTCAAGCAAATGAAGAAACCAAACATTCACATTTGAAGTCTGAACTAACAGAAGGCTTTCATACATGAATTCATCCCCCACCACATCACCTTTACCTTCTTTCTCTTTTTATGGGAACCAAAGAATATGTTATAAATATATGAAATTCAGATAATAAGTGTGTTAGAGCATTGCAAGCACCATTTCCCTTACTACAGTCCTGACATGAGCCAGTACAAATGCACATGCACAATTTCTCCAGTGAGTTGAAATGTTAGCAATGCTCTTCAGACCATGCAAAGAGATTATATTCTTGACCTCCTCACCTCCTCTGCAATAAAAAAGCTTAATTTCAGCATATGATTCAAAAGACAAATTAATGCTTTCCCTACAGGATCCGGAGAGCCTTCCCAAGAGGAACTCAAGGGCTTCGCCTGCATCCAACCCTCACAGACACTCCTGTTTCCATTCATAATGATAAATAAGTAAATATATATTCATATGTTTCTTTTGAACAGTCTGTGGTATTGATGGGATAGTAAGTTAAGACCATCAGGGAAAGGCATGTCTTTCATACTCTGGCTATGAGAGCTACTGCCATAACTTAGGAATAGTATTCTGCAATTTAGTGCTCCCACAGAAACCCCAAACCATGTTGCCGCTTGCCTGCTCCCTTCCCCCATCAGTGGGGTGGAGAGAAAAACTGAGGCACAAAAGGTGAGGATCAAGGGCTGAGATAAGAACAATTTCCTGCAAACAGCAGTAAAAGGGGAAAACGATCAGTAATAACAATACTAAAGACGGAGAGAACAAGAAAAGAAACATTACTGCTCACCTCGGAAATCCCTGCCAAGACACAATACCCAGCTAACCCCTCCCGCTCAGAACCAGGGCCAGCCCACCGGTTCCCTGACCTTGCTTACACCATGGGAAGGAACCCTTACCCTTGGAAAAGACAACTTTCCCCTTCTCCCATGCAATGACTTGGGTGGTATAGACTAGCCTCTGGGTCCAAGCCAAGCTCCTCCTGGCTACTGCAAAAATTAATGCTCTCCTGGCTGCAACCACAACAGCTGCTTGATATAAAGTACAGGCCAGTGGCTCGAATTTACAAGACAATGACTGAACAGAATGTAAGAGGAATGGTGCCACAGCTGCCACTTCTGTCTGCTGGACTATCCAAATACCAGAAGCACTCTGCATGAAAAATGCAAAGGACAACAGAACTGGCAAGAATGGCCTGATGACACATTTTGGTTCTATGAACCAAACGAGGTGAAATGAAGCCATCCAAATTTTGGTATGCAATGCGCGTCTTAAAAAAGCTGCATCAGATGGTTGTAGTATGCAACCAGTTTCCTCAGCATGAAAAGGCAGCATGGATAAGGCGATTGCAGCAACAGCAGAGCAGCAGGAGCAGAGAGCTCAGCAACACACCCCACACACCCCCACGGTTGATGACCTGTGTGTGCTGGACGCAGCAGAACACAGCAGGTGTGAGGTCATGGGCAAGGCTGTAATTGTGATCCAGGGACCCAGGGAGCAGGCAGAACAACAGAGGGACTTGGAGCAAGGCTCCAATTAAACAATAAGAGCAACATCCCTGTCCAGGATTTGGTGAGTTGGAAACTTCTAGCAGACCCATTCTGCGGCTAATAAAAGTTGATTAAAGACTCAGAAGAGGCCGAGTGAAGCCGGGCGGGGATGGGTGGCAGTGATGGGGGAGGTGGAGGAGGGAAGATCCGTCTGATCCGCCGCTGATCGGAAAGGCTCTGGCCAAAAGCGCCCTGGGGAAAGGCCCCTCAGGCTTGGCTGGGGCGGAGGGGGGAGCGGCTCCCCCTCAGCAAAGCTGCCCTCGCTCACTGGCTGGGCTAACACGGGCCAAGCAGCAGGGCACAACTGGGAAGGCGCCTTTGTGAAAGCCCTGGGCTGCCACAAGAGACGGTAAACACAGAAGTGTGTGCCCACTGACTGGAGAGGGAAGGGAACAAGCAGAGGGTTCCTCAGTGCTGCCTGGGGAAATGTGCTGTGTTCCAGAGGACCCTGAGGCTTTGCAGAGGCAAAGAAAGACAGTTTACTTGCTCACGAGTTTGGCTGGGCTCAGCATTGAGTTCAGTCCCCTCTCTTCTCTTTCTCTGATGTTGCAAGCCGTTGCTGAGGTTCCAGGCTGGTCTTTGAGACAGATGACAGCTGACTTTCTTCTGTTCAAACAGCCTACGATGTCTTCAGAGACAAGATGGTTCCATGCTTTTAAAACAACGCAAAAGCTGTCCCTCAGTAATCTCCATCTCTGCAAGCATCCTTTAAGCACCAGCTGTGCAGCTGCTGTTTAGCTGTCAGTGTGAGGGCTGAACTATAACCCCTTCACCTGATAGGAATTGAACACGAGCAGCATTAAAGACTCCTGTCAGCATGCTAGGGACCTGTTAAGACAAGGGGCAGAGAAAACAAAATGAAGCGAAGAGGAACTGCTGCTGTTGAAAAATTAACTTCTATTAACCCCAAACTCACCTGTCTCAAATCCTAGATAAGTCTGTTGCTCTTGTCACCTAATCTGAGCCTTGTTCCAGGTCCCTTCTGCCTGCTCCTTGGGTCCTTGAATTACTACAGCCTTCCACACAACCTCACACCTCAGGTACTCAGGTACTCAGGTACTCAGAAGTGTCCAGCTGAGCTGGGCCATGGGCTGTGGGGCCATGTGGAGCAGGTGTCTGGTTCTCTGCCCCTACTGCTCTTGCTGTCTCCACAGGGGCACAAGAAGCTGGTGGCTCTGCCTCCTCAAGTTTGAAAGGTATGTGGTGCTTCTCTTCCTCTGGAGCTACAAGCAGTGCAGAATCAGCAAGCTGGGCATCTGCAGGATGCATTGGGGCAGGAGATGCTCTCAGCAGTTTGTCAGCTGCCTGTCCTGCAGCCTCTCTGCCCATACTGCTGCAGCAGCTGGGACCCTCCCTGGGATCAGTGTGAGAGCCTTTGTTATCCTCCAGGTCCAAGGAATTGACCCAGTGATGAACAGGAGGCGACCCAATGGCATCTGTTCCTTGAGACAACTCTGTGTCTATTCTGTGTTCCCGTTCCTCTTCCTCTGACAGTTCATCATCAAGGGCATCTTCCCATTCGTCTTTCTCTTCATCAATGGCATCTTCACACTCCTGCTCCTCCCTGGTCAATGGCACTGGCTCGTTGGCGGGAGTCTGGGCTCCCAGCTGCTCCAGTATCAGCTGCTTATTCATGGTGCCCTTCATGAATTTCTTCACACAGGAGCTAAACAAAAACAGCATTAAGACCTCATGTCAGCACACTGGGGACCTGTGTAGACAAGAAGGGAAAGAGAAGGCAAAGCAAAACAGGGAGGGCACTGCTGAAAAATTAACAACTTAGCCTCAGTGTGGGTCTGCATCAAATCCTGGATGGCTCTGTTGCTCTTATCATTAATCTGAGCTTTGTTCCAGGTCCCTCTGCTCTTCTACTTGCTCCTTGGATCCTGGATCACAAGTACAGCCTTGCCCATGACCTTTCTACTGATATATCTGACTGTGTCCAGCAAATCTGCGGCATTGGTTGTGGGGCTGCTTCTTCTCCCTCTTTCCTGTGTTGCAGGTTGTGGGGGAGGCTGTGTCCAGAGCTTCTTGCTCTGTGATGACAAGTTGAAGCAGCTCAACCCTTCAAATTCCTGGCAGCCGTGTCCATGGGCAAGTAGCAAGAAGTCAATGGCCATGCGGTTTTGGAGTGTGGCACACCTGGTGGTCTCTTTGTCTGAGAGAAGGTCACTCAGTACCACAAATGTTAGGCTGGCCTGCTTGCCAAGCCAATACCCCATGTGTGAAAGCTCACCAAGGGCCTTAGCAGCAGCTATCTGTGGCAGAAACATGGACATGACAACCCTCTTACTATATGGCCAATTAACAATTTCACTATAACAATTTTCATCAAATAATCAGGTAGCAAATCTTCTTTTTTGGCAGGCCAGTTTGAGTTTCTGATGCCAGTCGTGAATCAAGGTGGTGCTTGGGGCGAGGATAGCAAGCTGGCCAAGGGAACATGGGCCCCCACAGATGCGAGAGGGGATTCCAGCTCAGATCCTGTCCCCACAGATTAGGAACACTCACCAAGGTACCACCCTGGGATGACAAGAAGACACAGATGGTATATAGGTGGTATAATTGCACCAACTTACAGTATTGTATAGTTTTCTATTTGGTGACACGTCTTTTAAATATATGGATTTCTGCTACTCTGATAGAGACCATGCTTTGCTTGTCTGTCTGCAATGGAATGAAATGCAGTAGGTTGCTTTGGAGAACCGCAGCAAACCTAATTCTTGAGGTTCCTCTGGTGCATGTGGCAGAATCCTCGTCCACTCATCCCAGATGTCTACTGAGTTGTGTTTCTTCCCCGTGAAGGGATATTCGTTGGGCTTCAATGGAATCCTGACCAGGCACGAGGTGAAAGGATTGTTCACACTGCCCCTGGACAGGCATATATTGTCCTGTTGGACGGCTTTGGCCAGGGTAACTCGTATGTTTTCTTCGGGCTGTGCCACAACCCACACATTGGAGACTTGGGGTGTTGGGAGCACCCAGAGGAACAGGACAGTGACCAAGTGTCTGCTGGTTCCCATTTCTTGTGTGAAGCTTTTCCCACAAGGTGAGATTCGAACAAGGTGATCTCTGAATTGTAAATAAGAAGTTTTAGAAAATGATTTCTGGAGGTGGGTCTTTCCTCTTCCTTCCCTTCCCTCCATTCCCTTTTTTTTATTTATTAAACTCATGAAAAGGGAAAATGATAATGGGAAATGTTATAGAGGCTTTAGTTTTAAGTCTTAGGGAAGGGAAAACAGGTGGGGATGAAGGATGGTGTGTGGGATGCCATCAGTGGGATGCTAGTAAGTGAGGTATAGGGCTTGTTAGTGTGTTAGTAACAACTGGGAATTAGGCTTATTTGATAGAGTATTGTCCATGTTGTTTGCTTTAGATGCAATCCTGTTGTTTGGCTGTGGTAGTACTTTGGGTGACAGGACAGTGAGGTAGTTGTTCTAGTGGTCTGCGCTGTCTCCATTTCCATGGTGAACTTCGTTGGTCTTGTGATTACTGTGTTTCCTTCTCAGGGGTGCTTGTTAGTGGTCTTTCAGTTGGCCCTATAAACAGCCTGACAAACTTCCCTGGGAGCCACTTAGGTCCAGATGGAATGGACACACGCGCATATCTACTTCCCCAAGTGACCAGTGGGAAAGGGCCTGAGATCTGGTGTGACTCAGGGTCCCCGATTAACACCAGAGGCTTTGCAACTGGTTTTGCTTGAGACTGGTTAGAAAAGTGCTGGAAGGCAGGGGGGGGTCGGCTCTGCAGCTAGGCTGTTAAAAAAGTTCATTGTGAAAAAGGCCTTACAGAACCTCTTGATTGGAGGAATAGTCTCTGTTCCTCCCTGTTGCAGATCAAGGAGCAGGTGGAATGGGACCTTTCAACAATGGCCTGACCTGTTGGAGAGTGGAGAATGCCCTTATCATGCTTCATCCCTCAGAGAGAGAGAAAGTCTCAGAGTCTCTGAGAGGCATTTTCTGTTTTTATCTTTTCATGGACTCCCAAGGTGGCAAATGCGAGAAGAAGGTGTCTGATGGCACCTTTGGCACTCTCTCCTGCATGGGCCAGACCAAAAACAACCCCTGAGAAGGTGTCAATTGAAGCATGGAAGTATTCAAGTTTTTCAAAGGCTTGATAATGACTAATGTCTGTTTGCCACAGCTGGCGGCTGTTAAGTCCTCTGGGGTTTACCCTGAGGTCTTCAGGAGGTAACTGCTTTGTGGAGGCTGATGGGCTGACCGTAAAAACAGTTAGCCCCTCTCCCCTGGAGGGAAGGCTCCTAAGCCTCCACTTCCTTAAGAGTGGTGAGGAAAATTCCTCCCATAATGCCTCCCTGCTCTAGGCAAATGGTTTGTACCCTATTGGCCCTTCTCCTTTTGCTCCACCCCTGCAACCCTCAGTTAATTGGTCTGTTGCTCCACCCCGCCCCCTAACTTTCCTATATAAACCCTGCTCCGTCAAACATTTTTGGAGTCACTCATCCCTGGACCCTTTGAGGAGGAAAACCAATGAAGCTGCTCCTTGGAACATCATACGAGGCTGTTGGGCCTCTCTTCAGCATCGTTGAGAATACCTAAAAGAGCTGATCACTTTGCCTGGGAGCAAGGATGTTGCCTGTGCCACCAGGATGTCTTTTTAAAGACACTTCTCTGGGAGATCTTGGCACTCCACCAGCACGCCATCGCAAGAGCTGGTGCCCTAACAGAGATGTCTACCAAGGGGTTCCTGGAGAAGCATCTCCTGCAAGCTTCAGCTGCAGGACTCAAGTCGTGTTCAGGTTTGCTGGCTTCCCAAGGAAGGCTCCTCCCACTCTAGTGAGGGCCATCTGAGGGGCGACCAGGACCCTTGTGGGACCACCTCTGAAGACTGGTCGATCAGCTGACCCCCTTACCCGCAGGCTTTTGTTGGCCCAGCGGGCTTCGCTCAGCCCAAAGAAAAGAAAGTGAATTTTGTCGGGGTTCTTTCTCTTCTGTTTCTCCCTCTACTGCTGGGTGGGGAATTGAAGATTTGAAGATGGGCAATCAGTTAAGCCCCCCTCGGCTTAGCCCTCCTCAGAGAGACATTTGTGGGCATCCTTCTTGCGGGAAGTTTTCAAAAGGGCAACTGAAAAAATGTATTCGTTGGGTTTTCAAACACTTTTCTTCCACCAATTGAGATTCTATTCGCTTAAATTCCTTTTGGGATGATGTGGGGAAGAAGTTATGCAATGTTCTGGCGAGTGGGCATCTTTCCATTGCGAGGTTTTTCCCTTTGTTCCATATGACTGTTAAGTCTTTTGAGTTATTGGGGAACAATTCGGGTCAAGTTTTGGACCCCCCCTGTTGAAAACCCCTTCCTCTCTTTCCTCTCCTCATGTTCCCAAACCCTCTTCCCCATCTGAGGGGCGATCAGCAGGCAGTAGTTGCCATAACACACAGGACTGCTTCTGACTCCCTGACGCCTCCCAATCCCCTCTCTCCCCTTGCGATAGTGGCACTGATCATGACGCTCTGGACCTCTCCCCACACCTCCTCCCTATGCCCACATACCCAGTTCTGCCTCCTGTTAACTTTTCATAAGATGGAACAGGCAACGTGGCCAGCCCCACCATTTTGCCTCCCTCCTACCCCAGTTTTCCCACCCTACCACCCCAAAATGGCCACCTTCCCACCTCTCCTCAGCCTTTTCCCACACTTTCCATCTCGCCCGGCCTCTCCTCCTCCCATGTGTTGATGGGTGTAACCTCCCACTCCATCGGGAAACCCCTCCCCGTTGCAGACCCCATCCACTCCCCCTCCGCTGTTGGCTCCTCTCCCACTGACCAACTCCCTTCCGGCTCCCACACCACTGGAACTGGAAGTGGCCCTGACCAGAAGAAAGCCATCCTGGCTTCCACTGCCACCCACCATCCAGCAGCTGTGGTCTGCACAAAAAAGCCTTGCCCTGCAGTTAGGTGCCCTCCATCCTCCTCAGAGAATGAGAGTGACAGTTCCTCAGGCTCCGACTCCAACCCCGAGTCCAAGGACAGTTGGGCAGGCACCCAGAGGGAAGCCAGCCGGGAGGGAGACTGGGAGTTGGCGAATAAAATCACTGCCTTCCCAGTTATCTACAAGCGGGAAAGTAGGAGAAGGGCCACAGCACCCCCACTACGGGTGTCGCTCCCATATGGAGAACTTAAGGAACTATATAAGACAGCCAAGGAGCATGCTGGGGCTTTCATTATTTTAAGAACCTTCTGGAAGCCACCTTCTCCACCCACGTTCTAGTGCCACACGATACAAAAAACATTATAAATTGCCTGCTCACTCCAGCAGAATCCGTGCTTTGGAATAGGCATAGGAAGAGGCATCAAAAGACTCTATCCAGTGTTTATTCAAAAGATGCCAATAGACTAAATGTAACTAGAAATGTAACTAGAACAGCTGGCTGGAGAAGGGGATCTCCAAAAACCCGGCAACCAAGTTGACAAACTGCCAGAAGCTGCACTCCTTCATGTCACTAATGTAGCAAAGACAGCATTGCTCTTAACCCCTGATGACTCCATCCCAACCCAGAGCTTTACCACCATTAAGCAAGGGGTTGATGAATCCTTCATAAAATTTGTTGACAGACTAAAGCTCGCACTCATAAAACAAATTGAGAGTTCAGAAGCTCGAAATGAAATGCTAAATAAATTTGTTATGGCGAATGCCAATCAAGAGTGCAGAGCAATTCTAAGATCCCTACTCCTAGACACTGAGCCCACCATTGACCGAATGGTGGAGGCCTGCACAAAACACACATCTTCTGAAAATACCATATTGCAGGCTGTGGCCAAAGGCAATGCTGAAGGGGTAGCGGGAGCATTTGCTGTAGTTGCTGCCAGGGAAAATCAAAGATGTTTTAATTGCGGTGACCTAGCACATTTTTTAAAAGACTGCCCTGATAGGGCGATGATACAAGACCGTCAAAAGCGTCACCCATGGCCCCAATCCCAATCACCTTACCCGTTCGGGAAACTCCCAGTGGAGTGCGGAATGGCCCCACGCTACAACAGCAAATCAGAAGCCGTTTCATCCTGCCTTGCCTTACATAACCGAGCAACAGGAGGCTCAACCAGCAGCCTCGACAGCTCTGAAGATCCCAGCCTGCATCCAGACGACATTGCATATGGAGCGATTCAGGTGGGAATCCGGAGCCAGCTGGTAAGCGCACAATCCATCACTTTGTTGATGAATGTAGCTTTAGGATACCTACAGGAAAATACAGGCCACAAGACGGTCCTTGAGACACTCTTTTTATTGGTGACGCTATTCATAGACTGGACAATTTCCACTTGTTCCCAGAGGTGCAAACTGTAGGTCCTGATGACTAAATCCTTGTGTCACTTTGTTGCACTGAAACACCATTTGAACTGCACCAAGGAACCCCAATTGCCCAAGCCTTTCTTTTACCCATTGACTATTCGGAACAGGTTCCCCTGAACCCTACCATCATGCGGGCACACATTTTTGGATCCAGCAAATCAATTGTTGAGTGCAATTTGTTTTGCAAGGGAGAGAATATCCTTTGGCCA